>RQTK01000131.1:173303-208049 GCA_003991915.1 Elysia chlorotica
ATTATTATTATTACTATTATTATTACTATGAATATTGCAACAAGGATATGCCATTTAAACGAAAAAGGGGAAGGAAAAAAGAACATCGCGCCCCCTCCCTTTTCCCCGCCCCCGCCCCCTCCCCAGCGAAAAGAAGAAAAAACAACATGAAGCTAAACAATGATGAAAAAACCTCAACCAAAACAACAAAACAAAAACAAACAAAAGACAAAAGACAACCCAAATCCTCCAGGCATAGCCTGATTTAGGCTACAAAAAAAACAACAACATATCAACAGGAACATCGACGCGATCATGAGCAACAACAATGCCATTGATGATCATTATCATATAAAAAAAAATCCTAATGGAAGATACTCCCGCTCAACATGTTTAAAAAAAAATGAAAAAATATTTCTACATAGCACATTTTCATCTTTTAAAACTGTATTATGAGCACGTATCTAAATTGACATAGAAAATTATTCAGGTTTAAGTCGAATGTTTCATCCTCCTTCTAAAAAAAGTCGATCTGGGTGAATCAAGCACAAGGCAGTGATATTAGTTTTGTCCTAGAGCCATCTGAACATAGACAACCTACTCTATATTAACCTTTTCATGTTCAAACTATAAGATGTAATCTCTGGTTCTAGACATGATATAGTTATAATTTTTTCAACCTTTCAAAATGCGTTTGATGCTTTTTAACAGAACATAAAGCAGCCCAATTTTGAAATTTAACTTGTGTTACTAAGTGTAACAAACGAAGTAACATTGAGCTGTATTGCACAGAAAAGTAGATTTATTACCAAAGCAGTTCGAACGGTGCTCACCTCTCACAGAAACGATTCCAGGGTGTCCACAGCAAGGGACGTCTCCGTGACAGAAACAGAATTGTACGGGCAGGTGTGTCTTCTGAGCCTGTCTGTACGCTGCACAGAGCTGTGACTGGCTTCTCAACGTCATACCCTCATGGTAACCAAGGTGCGGATCTAGCAACATAAAACCTCCTTGATCAATTGCCTTAACGTTTACATTGAGAGCTCTGTTAAGATACTCATTATGCGTTTGAGTACCGTCATCCTCTGGGCATTTTGAGAAATGTTCACAATTATTGTTGATGTCACGAGTTGCGGTTTCTCCCTCCACAGAAGCGACAGTGTGAGTAACTGAGTTTTTGGTTCCTGAAACTGGGCTGTTTTCTTCCGTGTCTGAGCTGCTTCCAGAGCTATTATTTGGCAAATAAATGCTTTTATCAGTTTTAATTTTAATGCGAGTGGTCTCTGGGACGACTTCATACTCCGAACTAAACGCGGGTTCCATCTTAACCGTACTCACTTTTTGTTGTATATGATCAGACAAACTTTGTCTTGGAATTTTTACTTCCTCATCATCTTCATCCTCGGTTGAGTCCATGGAGACTCGACGGCGTTTCTTGGTTTTAACATCCAGAGTAGTTGGTACGGTTTGAGTAAGTGCCGTAGTTTGTTTTGAAGTTGTTGATGAGGTAGAACGTTCAGTTTGGTCAACAGAGGGTGATGTGAGGTCCAAGGCAAAGCAGCTTTTCGAAGGAGGAGAACGGATAAGGTTCTCAACCGAGAAAGCTTGTGCCCGAAGACTCAACATTTTCATTCACAATGTACGTAAAGGAACAGTACTGTTGGTTCCTTGTTCAATCTAAGTGAAAATTTTTATTCAAATGATTAAAAAATCAATTTAACCCCTTTTGAAAAGAGATTTTTTAAAACCAAATGACAACACAAAGATCCAACAAAGTGGTACTAATCACCACACCTTATGGAAATCGTAACCAAAAACCTAAGGGATATTTCAAATTGCAACTCCCACACACATACTTTATCTTCTCTAAATTTGATACAAATGAAGCAGTGTCAAACTTATAACACCCGGTTTTAAACTTGTAATCTCTTATGTGGATTAAACATCATAATCAGATCTGCCATCTTGGGAGTTGGCCCAATCCGTCTCACTGATTGGTTGAACTAAACCAGAGCCCAGCCCTCTGTGGTGGGAAAACAAAAGCGAACCCAACTAGCCAACCAGAGAACAGAAATCATTGTAGAGTTTATCTTGGGCGGCTCTAATGTGTCCTATAGCTTTAAAACAAGACATACAGCTCACGCGGTTTGGTTTCAGCGGCCAAACAACACAATGTACCCTTATTTGGGTGATAAGAGTTGACTTCAGAAGCCTATCTGCTGTTCATGGTCATACACGTATTCACGTGCGACATAACAACTATACGCCCCATCATTTTTTTTGTTCTTCATCATCATCACCAGTAAAATGACTATCACCTTCCCGAAGGACACTACAGCTATAACGACAACAGCAGCAGCAGCAGCAGCAACAACAACAACAACAACAAAAAACAAAAACAACAACAACAGCAACAACAACAGCAACAACAACAGCAACAACAATAACTACAACAACATTACCAACCCCAACATCACCAATATCAACAATGACATCAATTACAACAACAACAGCATCATAATCAACAGTAAAAAATACAACAGCAAATTAATAACTACTACTACCATTACCACCGCTATTACGCCAACTCTTCGTCCTCCTTCTACAACAACAACAACAACAACAACAACAACAACAACTACTACTACTACTACTACTACTACTACTACTACTACTACTACTACTACTACTACTACTACTACTACTACTACTACTACAACTTCTACCACAACAACTAAATCAGTTTTTTTTCCATTTTACAATTTAAAACATTTTTGAGCTAAACTAACATTGACATTGGCTAGATAGTGATATTCACCAAACCCACATTTTCCTCTCGAATGGGCTAGTAATTACAGCGATGTCCAAAATTTAGAGTTCGAACTGAGGGAACTTTTCAAAACATGTAATAAGAGCTACCCTTAGTTGGGAGTGTAAGATTAAGATATAAGATTATCATATTTCCGTGCTTTTTACCCTAGGAGGTCACGAGTTTATAATTTCTGTTGAAGTTGTATGATTTCGACTAACAAATCCCCCAGCCGTTAACTTGTACTGTCTTTGTCCTTTCCCTGTATTATTAGTTTAACAGATATCACGAGTCTTCTCGATGTTACGTAAAAATAGGCGGAGCAAATTTGGGCCTGACAAGATGTCTGTCAAACCCCGAGGCAGTTCTTGACTTTCATTGGTAAACGCTTACACAACCCAGGTACATGCTTGGTAGCTGTCTTCACTATCAGTAGGTAGTTGGTTCACCCCTCGCGTCTCGCTGAATAACGTTAACCACATTTTGTAAAGGTGTTATGGTATTCATGAAAAAAAAAAACCACCCCCACACCCACACCCACAGATAAGTTTTTTTATTTTTTAAATTTTTTTTTTAATTTACAAAAGGCATTACTTTCTCATTAAAAGTAAAAATGTGTCCTGTAGTTTTTAGTGAATCAATGCCGAAGCGTGAACAAATTTAAGATTTAAGAAAATTGTAGAGTATTAGCGTTAAAATGCAGATAACATACTATACTTTTTTTCTCAACAAATCGTCGACATCATTTTAATAATGAGATCGACTGAACCTAATGTTCTGTATCGACGCTCTGTATCTGTTGGCAGCAAATTAACAATTGTCAGATTTATAGTATGAGACCCGTAGTTGCGTAAAGGATCTTCTAAGGTAATTTAGGAGACCGAAAAATGCCTTCGGAGCGGGGATCGAACCGTTACAGGTTGATTAGAAGCCATGCTCTGTCACTAGACCACCATGCCTTAAGATCTTCTTAGCTTATTTGTTGCTTAGCGTCCAACGTCAGCACGATATAGGCTATATTGTGGACAGGCCCCAAGACTGACCTCTGACAATTTTACTTGGTGCCACACAGTGCTGGAACATCATGACTCCTGTCTCAGCCCGTAGCATAATACTGAAACCGACCCCATCAGTAGGGGACGAAATGGGACAAATACATTTTCGACCAATCGTGGGTTTCGAACAAAAGACGTCCCGGTCAGGAGACCAAAGCTCTACCTTTTGCGCCAGTTCGCCCCCCCCCCTCTCTCCGAAGTCAGTACGGATCGGTAAAGGCTTCTTTTATCAGGAGCTAGACGTGAGAAACCAAGGCTTGTAACGATGATCTCCCAGCTGTGAAGATGTTTCAGAGCTTGTTTGCCCTTGTCTGCAGCCTCAAGAGTCATTGAGCAGTGACGAACTTTGGCCGTAATCCAAGTCAAGATCAAGCCGTTGGAGAGTCGGGAGATCCAGTCCGCTATTGGAGGTCTTCATAGCGCAAACTTCCGTTTCATAGCTGTCGACATAGAAGATACGAAGACCGAGCAGCTGTGATGGTAATGGTGGTGGTGTTAACGAGAGGTGTTGAGGAAAGAACTAATGGAGCAGGGAGAAGGGAAATATAAAAAGTCAGAGAAATAGAGTAAACATTAAAAATGAACAGAATGGGGGTCCGGTGGATATATAGTTAGATCGATAAATAGATAGATAAAACAGATAGATAAGCCAATAGAGATAGATCGACCGATAGATAGATATATGGATGCAGAGATAGATAGAGAGACCCAGAAAGACAACGCGGCAGAGAGATGAAGAAAAAGAAAGAGGGGACAAAAGAGATACGAAATTGTGTTAATCCATGAAAGGAATAAGTGGGGTCTATGTAGACCAGAAAAGAAAAAAAAAGATAAAGAGGTGTGAAAATGGGAAAGTAGAATATTAAGATGCTAAAAAAGCCGAGTGTTTGTGTGAGTGTGTGTGAGAGATAGATAGATAGAGAGAGGCGCAATAAGAAAGAAAAATAGAAAGATGGCACATTATTCAGATAAATAGACTAGCAAGATTGATTGGTTGAAAGGCAAAAAGAGAAACAACAGATTAAGTTGGTCAGCCATAAGTAAACAAGGTGTTTGTTAATAATGGAATGGGATTGAAAAGTAAATAGATTAATCGAGATATATATTTAAAGAGATAATTATAGAGAGATAGAGACTGAGACACAGGAAAACAGAAAGAGATAGAGAGAGATTCAGAGATATTAAAATAGAGAGAGTGAGAGATAGAGGGAGGCAGATACAAAGACAGATTAAGAGACAGAGACAGAGAGAGAGACAGAAAGACAAAGCGAGAAGATCGTTTGACTTATCTTCAAAACACCCAAGCCATCAATGCATAACCGTTGTCACTGAGAACCCAGCCAACTGGTGGCTGTTACCGCGTTGACATCTTCACCAAGCTAGTGAAGCAGCACGAGAAACGGGTGCCGAACCAGCGATCATGCCTTGCCTGGCTTCGGATGCACCAGGCGACCAGGGCAAGATGATAAGAGAGACACTGACACTGTTACATACATGCTCCTCGTCGGAGAGCGTGGTACTAGAAGCGTCGGTCGCTGGATTAGAGCGTTGGCTAACAGTGCTTGAGGTCCGAGTTTTAGCTCTGACGGTTTTACGGGTAGATAATTTTGTACTTGTAATGCACATAGTGTTTCATTTCACAAGGGGAAGGTCTTTTGGCCATGTTTACCACATGTTTTGCTCGAAAATTTCACAAACCGAATATATTATTAATAATTACGGTACAAAAACAAAAACAACAACAAAAATAAGCCAAAAACATAAAAAATAACAAAAACGACTGAAGAAATGGACAAAACAAATTAAAAGTATGCGCAAACTATAAATTCGAGTCACATTGCTTACAATTTACTCTCAAATTTGTCACTCTAAACTGGTCACAACACGTACTCTTTTATACTCTTTAAAACTTTAAAATATTTTCATTAAACCAAAGACGCAGTGGGATATTTTGACCAGTATATATAAATCGTAGTTTAGATTTGAATAGGAGAGGCAGTTAAACAAGCACATCTTTTAAATAAGGCAAGGTAACGACTTTGTCAGAAATGTTGCGGACAAATGCATTCAATTTACATTTAGGCAAAAAATAAACCTATTCTATTTCTCAATTTATTAGTAAGCTAAGCTATATTATGTCCCTTTACAACCAACCTTCCTTCTTATCCATTTATTTTCTTTATCTCATTTTCATAACTTTGTCTCTCTTTCGTTACCTATTTCTCTCATATTTTATATTACCACGACACAATTAGTCTTTACTTTTTTAAGAATAAAAACATGCTGATCTATATCAATATTTTTTGGTAACTTAATGATTGCAGATGGCAGAATTCAGATTTAAAAAATTCGACCACATTATTCCCTTTTCCTTGACGAACTCCGTTGCAGAATGGTTATAATGCTATCCCTCAAACCACATATGAAAGTTCGATCGAACACCTTCTGCGAAATTATGATGAACTTATAATGTTAGCTAATATCTGTGTGTAAAACCTGAGAAAATCTTCCTTAATAGAAAAGAACAATTTTATCCCACCAGAGTGGTTTCATGTTTCTCGGAGAAATCTAGAAACCGCTATACAAGGCAACTGTAAGAACAATCCAATCTTCCCGAAAATAAAAGAGAAATTTTCTAGCTAATATCTGTGTGTAAAACCTGAGAAAATCTTCCTTAATAGAAAAGAGAAATTTTATCCCACCAGAGAGTCAATGTCCCATTCCAATGCAAGAAGAAGTCCACATGGGGGTTGCTATGAGAAGTTCTTAAAACAGGCGCTTCTGGTGTATATCGATAGCTTTTATGTTAGCGAAGCACACAATGTACATGCAGCTGAATCTGCACAAGCAGTATGGGCAGACCAGTATTTCTGATGACTCTGTGCTTGTAACAACAAGAGTAGTAAGTAGGCATGCTGGTTATACGCCCATGGGTTGGTCTGCTCAGTGACAAAGTTAAGCATTCAAAATACCACTATCGCTCTCCAGGCAGCTTCTTGCCTCTTCCTGTGCTTCATGGTGATTTTTCTCCGCACTTGTCCGCGATTGCACATGGTGTTCATCGTCTTTGAGATTATGGTCGTGACTCCAATCGCATTCCTATTCAGTGCTCTTATTGCAACCGAATTTGGAAATACTAACTTTGCGTCCAACATGGGCTTTGTCCGCTCAGGAAATATTGCTCTGGTCCTCTTGGAACATTACATAGTCAACGCGATCTACCGTCGGTATGCTGGTATTAGCTGTTTCTTTCTGGACGCGGATCGACAGTAGTCTCAACTATCACTATCATGTCTACAAACTGGCTGTTTTAAAGCTTAAATAAGATTTCGTATTGGAACAAGTGTGGGGACAAAACTATTAATATGTGGTTGACAGACGATTTTATCTAAAGACCTAGTAAAGTTTTTTTTTTACTACGTGCCTCTTTCCACAGTGCAAAAGTGATCCATCCAAGAAGCATGAGTCGTGAACTGCAAATGGTATTGTAGAGGTTGATCCACGTATTCTTTGCACCACACTCACCACACGCTCGACACGAACTGCCCGGCCCTGAGTTGTTGGTGGATTAGCTCTCACCTAGATTACCCTGAAGGATCCTATACGGCGACGTAACTAAAACTAGCGTCTGGAAATATTACGTGATGCCGTTCAAGAACTGTGCTGGGATATCAGGCGATCACAATATACTCACATCGAGCGAAGGCCCCAATGTCAAGCAATTACATTATTTTGCACTCTTTTAGTTCGTTTTGGATTTCTTAATCTGTCACATTAAAATTTCCCTATTTTCATATTTTGCTTCTTTTTGCGCAACATCACACACATACACACACACAAGCACACGCACATACACACGCACACACACGCACACGCACACACACACACACACAGACTAACAACAACAGCAGCATCAAAACAAAAGCACAAATTTAGGACAAAAGTATAGCTAACAACAAAAATCTCATAATATTGTCGTGTGAGGCTAAATTAACTGGTTCAAATAATGGCCTGTAACTGCCTGTCATTTCTTTCTGAGTGAAAAGCAAAAAAACAACAAAACGAAATGCATGTATATTTGCTGAATTTCCTTAAAAAATCCCGTCAAAATTAACATTAAGTTATATTATAATTACTGAAATTTAGAGCAATACCTTCTATTTATCTATCTATTTATTTATTTTTAAACCCACAAAAATCTTTATCAATCCATACATCTATATCTTAACTTCTCTGAGTAATATGTAAGTCTCCTTTAGTTTTATACACCATGATAGTAAGCTTAAATTCATTATTTTCTTTTTGGTACAGTTTTCATTAGGATTTCCTAACAGAACATTTTTTTAAATTATATTTCACACGATCTTTGAATTAATCAAACTCTAAAGAATCCAAAGAAATATATAATGTATTACGATTTTCATAAACGCCAATCGCATCTCCAAAGAACATCAATCAATAAAAAGGTAATATGAAGGAGATAAAGCAGTATAATTTATGTCATCGTGAAATGAAATGGTTATCTCTCTTGATGATTAAGGACAGAACAAACGCAAATGCTCCCTCTTTCGCCCTCTCCGTTTCTGCAGCTTATTCACTCTCTCAAGTAAAAAAAAAATTGTTTATAATTTGTGACCAAGCGAAAAGCTCGTTTAATTTTTCCCTATATGAGATTACAAACAGAAAACAAAGAATACCTTTTTTTCTTTTGGAAAATTGTCATCTTATACGCATCTCTTAACTAATCCTTAAAAGAAATAAGGAACTAGCGAATTTTAAAACAGGGTCGTAAGTAGAAAAAGAAGCTTAGGCTTCCGACGAGTTGTAAGCTACCGTGACATTGTACTTACGACGCTAATTATTGTTTCAGCTGATCACGTTATACGGACACTGATTCAGCTATTAGGGGACAAAACCCAACAAATAATTTGTCTGATCAGGGGATCACACTAACATCTGTCGAATACAAAGAAGCATAGCGCGCTAAGATTGAAGGCAGCTCGTCCTAACTTTAGAAGAAACTATAAAAAGCAGGAGAAAAAAAAACACAAAAAAACCAACAAAACCCCCCCACAAAAAACAAAAACAAGAAAAAACAAAAACAAAACAACAACAAGCAAACAAACAAACAAACAAACCAAACCATAAACAAAACAAAGAAACTAGCCTCTCATAGAGTATTTAGGCGGTGCGAAGCAATTTTGAAGTGAAAAGGAAATATATATGAAAAGGACCATCTTAAATCAACCCAATATATTGTTTGGCCCATTGGCAGATATTTAATTTACACTTTTAAAAGAATGTTGCAAATGTATTGTTAGTTGTTGCTGCTATTGCCTTTACTGTCGCCGCCGCCCTCGTCATCATGCTTGTGGTTGTTGTTGTTGTTGTTGTTGTTGTTGTTGTTGTTGTTGTTGTTGTTTCAGTTGGTCCTGTTGTTGTTTTTGCTGTTGGCATTATTGTATTCTATATTATAAATTCCGTTCCTTTTTAAAGCAGCAGCTATAAAATGCACACAGGGCGTCGAATCGTTTAAAGTCCTTTCGCATTGCATATATCATCAAGAAAAGTTCATTTTATCCTCAGTTCTTTCTAAATGCTATTTCTGTCTCCCTACCTCTCTCCTCCCACTCTCCCCCTACTATTCTCCAACTCTCTCTCTCTCTCCCACTCTCTTCCCCCCCTCTCTCTCTTTCTCTCTCTCTCTCTCTCTTCGCTCCCTGAAACGTCATTAAAGTAAGATAGAAATTTGTTCAAAGTTTGAGCATAACGACCAAGCATACGGTCAAATGAATGAAAACCATAATCTGGTTGAGGTATATTTCAGTTTGGAACTTCCTATATCCTTTTCCGTTTGAACAGAAACAGATAGACATTCTCAGAATATTAAAAAGGGAATTATGTTTTATTGGTTTGTACCAGTACGAATGTTAAAAAAAAGTTCTAGTCTGGATATTATATGATTAGATTAGATGGAGACGGAGAGAGTCATACGGAGAGGCTGGACGGGCTTCGCTGTTATTATACACCATGAATAATTTATTTTGATTTGTACTGTGAATCTGGAATATTAATGCTGGGACCAGTACCAACACTGTTTAAACTCAATAAATATTTATCGATTTACTTATTTAAGATTCACGCCTAATTCAATTGATTCAATTAACAGCAAGTCGTCATTCATTCAAATCAAGGCTTCTAAATTAACTGTAATTTTAATTATTTTAGAACTTAATGTGGTGTTTAATGTGTCTTTTGGCAGATCCACATAATGTGAATCATTATTTATCATTCAAATAAAATGGTGTGAAAGGTATTACCATTTAAGAAAGGCAATTTAAAGCAAAATGAGATTATGATCAGCTTAAACCATTACATTTATACCTAAAGTGTAAAAAACCCAACAAAAAACAACACCCCTCCAAACTCCCCCCCCCCCAAAAAAAAAAAAAAAAAAAAAAAAAATTACAACACTGCAACTGTAAAACATTATAATTTTTTTTTATACTAGTCGCAAGAATATATGATAAGTAGATCATGCCTTCTTAATATACTTAACCAAAAAAATGTTAATCCAAACGACTCGTCAATGATTTTTTATCTCCAGCAAAAAGGTAATTAGGCTATTTAGTGCTAATGATTGTGATTCACTGCATATACAAACAATCCGTTTTGATTTGGTATGATTTTATTGTGTGTTGTATTTTAATTAAATATAATATTAATGCAACGGCATGCAAATACTTTGCGACTGAACGCTAATATTAAAAGACAGGATCACCGAAATAAACAAAACCTAGCTAGAAATCTGATTTTTTAAAAACATCTTTACATTGCGATACGCACGTTTTTTTTTTAAATTGAGAGAAGGATAGATAGATAGACAGACAGATAGATAGAGTGAGAGTAAAAGACAAAGGAACAGAAGGAGACTGAGAGACACACATATGAGTTGGACAGGTCTTGTTGTTTGTATACGCAATTAATGATTTCAAATGATGGTTTTACATTATTGCACTTAATGCTGTTGCTGGGAGCAGTACCAACATTACTGAATTTCAAGAAGTATTTATCTTTTCACTACAAAGGTTCACATGAAGTTCAATTCAATTCCATTCTCTTTAATTCAGCAGTATCTCGTCCTTGAATCAAATTAAAGCTTTTATCTTATGTCTCTTCGTTAATCTGTAGTGTCTTATTTCAATGTAACAACATCTTTTTAATATTTCTCTTAAAGGAAAGACCTTAGACAGTTTATGGTTGGTTGCGTGAAATCAAAATATCGGGCTTGATTTTTCTAATGAAAAAAAAAACAACAACAAAAAAACAAACAACAACCTGCATATTTGCCCAAACTATCATTGCATAAAAGACCATTGTGGTATTTTTTCTTTTATCTTCTTATTTTGATTATACATGTATTATCATGTTTTGTATGATAAGGTTTTATTATATTCGACGAAGATCAAACACTCGACAAAAATTGATTTATGCCAATGGCAACCTTGCTTTTCAAACTAATGCTTTGTGTAGGAATATATCGTATTTATGAAATGCCTTTTGGTGCAAACATGAACCGCAGAAATGGTCTTGCTTTGATCAAACGGTTCTTAACGTTGTTTTTTTTGTGTTGTTGTTGTTGTTGACAATTTTCTATCGAACGTAAAAAGTGATATACATACAATTACTTCTTATGATAATTTTTACATCTTAACTTTACAGATACCTTTTAGTTGACTGATTTATTTCTATAAGTGATCTTAACATTATACAAGAAATTACATTTTTACACTTTACCATCTAAATTTATTTTGTACTAACTAAAATTATTTCCTGTTGTAAAACGAAACTTTTGGATGATATGGTGTGACATAAATTAATTTTTATATAGGCAATAAAGAGAAGCATATTTAGAGAGAATATATTGGTAACTCACACGCTGAACCAAGATACATTGGTGTTTAAGCACTCGTTTTTTTATCAGAACAAGGCACTATTATATATACATAATATCTATTAAACATTTTTATTAGAATATTACTTTGAAGTCTCAAAACATACGAAACGAAAGCACTAAAAGCAGAAGATAGCTATATTAGAATAGCGCAAAAATACTTTTTGAAAAAGTTACATAAACGCAATACAAAGGGGTGAATTAATGACATGAATGTATTGTCGAGCCGAGATGTTTTACAGTTTTTAAAAGAGTTAAACAGAACCAGAACAGTGTCATTAGAATACTTGGCTATCATGGTAAAATAACAAATAAAATTTAGTTCACTTTAATAAACTCAATGGTCTTTTATTTTTGGATGCAATTTAATTGCAGTTTATGAACATTAAAGACCTCCTCTATTATCTAAGTTGAAGAATGTGGGTGTGAGTATTGATAAAAACTTAACCATTGAGAAGAATGTCTTTTACGACAGAAATGTACGTTTTCTGGGAATGAAGAAATTAGTCATTTGAGATCACTTATTGTCAGCACAACATTTTCAGTCTTTTAAAAAAAAATTTAAAAATCATAATAGACTATTTAAATGTTTCTTTTTAAAGACATAATTTGTGAAAATAAATACAATTTCAGAAATTCAAAATGACAATAATATTATAGAGAGGACACACAAATGTAAAAAAGCCACCACCATTTTAAAAGATCGTTGTTCGCTTCCAATAAAACCTATAGCAATGCCCACATATCATCATCTTTTCTGGAAGATCCGATTTTTTTTATCTTACTTGAACGATCTCTTACGTGTTTATGAGCCTTAAAGAGAGCTGCGCTCCAAAATCACTTTTATGCAAACCTAGAGTCCATCTAAAGAATTATGATCAGCGATCTTTTAGTTTTGTAGGTCCTGATACATTAAACAGTATAGTTTTCAAATTAAAAAAAGAAGCTAAAATATTCCATTTTACACCATTCCTCGACTTATGTCTTTTAAAAGATGATAGCTAAAGAAAAACAGAAGTGGTACTATAGCGTATTCTGTGTAATACTTTTGTTATTAACAGTCTTTCGAAATGTTTTTGACCAATCCATTTTTTAAATGCAACTTATGTACTGTATTTTAAAATTATTCTTAGCTTTTTCACAGCTATTCCTTTTATCAGAAAATATTTGTTCGACAATATTATTCAGTATGACTTTGGGTAATGTATTCTATGTTCTGTATTGTACACGCCCCATCTACTCTCTAGTATATCTTCATAAATTAAATATTTATATAATTGTATTGAAATATACCAATTATTTGCTAATTATTCACCATGATTCTTAATGTTTTTGTACTATAACGCTTTTACTGTCCGAACGTTTAACTTCAAATTTATTATGATTCTGAATATTCTGTATTTGCATCATAATTTAATAAAAAATTTTGAATTTATCGAATCTATATCGTATATATTATTGATTGAGCATAGAATCTTAACGGACTTGTAATGAGTGATAATGTACTGGCAGAAGTTGAAGATAGGCCATATCATCCTTGTGATGTTTTATCTCAATGACACATGTGTACGCCACCATTGCCGCATCCACAGACAGATTCTGCTTTGGTTTGTTCACACCTGAGCAGACGCTGCGCACAAGGTGCAGTACGGACCTGATCTTGCAGGGGGGATCATAGTTTTCATCCTCCCGTCCCGGCTGGTCCTCTGAATTAAAAGCGTGTGCTATCGGTGACAGCGAAGTGTGAAGTGTCTAGATCAGCGCTGTGTGTCAAAAAAGAGAAAATATACAAAAAAAAAAAAAAATGACACCGGAGCACCCTTGTGATGTTTTATCTCAAGGCACTGGCAATGACACATTTGTACGCCACCATTGCCTCATCCACAGACAAATTCTGCTTTGGTTTGTACACACTTGAACAGACGCTGCGCACATGGTGCAGTAAGGAACTGATCTTGAAGAGGGGATCATAGTTTTCATCCTCTCGTCCCGGCTGGTCCTCTGAATTAAAAGCTGACTGCTATTGGTGACAGCGAAGTGTGAAGTGACTAGATCAGCGCTGTGTGTCTCTCACCTTAGCAGGGAGTACCTGGCGGCAAATGAAGTGAAATTACTTGGTAGCGTGTTCGCCCCCATACATCAGCACTGTCTGAAACCACATATTAGTTATCTATTGACCGGTACAGATTGAATTCAGGAAGATGGTGGTACGGTGGCCAAAGGTGTAATGCACTTTCTGATGTCAGAAAAGTTGTCTGGTTTTCAGTAGCCTACTCGTCACGAGTACATTTCCTCTGTTGCTGCTGCTCGGCATAGCGATTTGTTTCCTCAACAAAAGTCTCCACCACAGAGTCAAGAAAATTGAAGTATTCAAGTGGTTAGCTGTCTGTTGGCAGATCATTGACAGGTAGGTCCAGAGAACTCGGACTCGGAGAGTGGCTTGAGTTTTTCGGCGACATCCATCAAAACATCAGTACAGTTTTCGTTAAGTCTTGGTCTAGATTTATAAAGATATATATCTAAACTTGAGGTAGAATGCACAAACATGACGTATCTCACGTCTCGTCGTAAGCCTTCTTATTCTTATATTGTTATGATGATATGCTACGTGTTGCTTGTGCATTCCACACTTGGACTGTCCCGATCGGAGTTTAGGCGTGCTTCTTGCTCTTCATCATCATCCACCTCCCCACCCCCAACTTCAATATCTGATTCTTCATCCGCACCGAGAGGGGGTGGCCCCGAGGTAGAACATTGGCTTCGGACGCAAAAGGTCCGGGTTCGAATCCTGGCGATTTCACTCCCTACTGCTTGGGTCGGTGTCAGTTTAATGTGACAAGCTGAACCATGAGTCATGGTTTCCCGCCCTGTCTCGTGTGTGGCAGCACATAAAATTGTCAGACATCAGTCTTGTGGTCCGTCCACAATATATCCTATATAGTGCTGATGTTGGACGTTAAACCAACTCAACTTAACTCTCCATAGTAAACGGTTGGGTGAATTATCAAGATAGATCTGATAAAAAAATTTCCAAAATATCTGTAAAACTCGAACTTGGAATTCAGTCTAGAAACTCGATGTTTCAACAGTCACTGTAGCAACGAAAGTAGTTAAAATGCGCAATTATCTATAACAACGAGTTCCAGGATTTCCCCTTCCGAAAAAAACAATGAGCAAATTACTGCAATCGCGATATCTATTTGCTATTGGCGCTCATGAACAACAGGTCCGACAGGCCGCATACGGTCGCATAAGCTTCGAAAGACTTAAGGTCCTCGCAAATATGTAGCTTTTTAAACATGTTCTCCCAACGATGCATTGGTTCGCCAACAAAAGCAAACTATAAGTGTGTGGATCTGCATAAATGTAAAAAAAAGTGCGATGCTTTTATTTATTCGATACGTGTGTGATTGATTGGTTAGACCTTGTTTGAAAATCACTACCATCTTCGTGAACATGTGTATTCACAGGTCCAGCATAAATCATAGTTTGTTTTAGATCGTTTTGTTCCTCATGAGTTTTTCTGTTGTACTAAAATATATCATGCCCAATCCATAATATTGGACAAGCGCGCACATAAAAAAGGAAAGCTAAGTAATTAATTTTGACAGAAATACAATCTTCGTGAACAACTGTTGTCACAGCCGCAACCAAATGCACAGTTTATTTCCATCAGCATGAAGACAAAGCTTCAACTACTCAAAACGTTTGTCTGGTCCACCCTGTTATACGGGTCAGAGACATGGTCGATTAGTAAAGCACAAATGAACAAAATAGAAGCTTTCGAAATGTATGCATTTAGGAGAATAGGGAAGATATCATGGCGACAAAAATTGACCAACTACGAAGTGTTACAAAAATTGAACATAAGAAGAGAAATAGGGCAGTGTATTAGAGATAGGAAGCTGCAATATTATGGACACCTCATGCGTCATGAAAGTGTGATAAGAGATCTCTATAACGGCGAAGTGGAGGGCAGCAGAGGCCGGGGACGCCCCAGAACGAAATGGAATGACAACATCGCAGAATGGACGTGCTACTCGCTGGTGCAGTGCCAACGACTTGCGCAGGACAGATGTCAATGGAGGGCCATTGCAGCCAACCTTCGCAAGGAGACGGCACCCGGATGATGATGATGATGATGATTATGACCTATTAAGTGAATTTGCTAACGATGAAACTTCTAACGGCCAATCCATAGTATTGGACAAGCGCGCACATAAAAAATATTAAAGCTAAGTAATTAATTTTGAGAGAAATACAACCTTCGTGAACAACTGTTGCCACAGCCGCAACCAAATGCACAGTTTATTTTAGGTTTTGAAATTTAGCATCATAGGTTTCTTATAACATGCAGGAAAAAAAGAAAGAAAAACGGGTGAAGGAAGGGGCGGGAGGGGGGGGGAGGGGTTAGGCTGCCCCATTGGTGTAGCGTCTGTCTCCCCTATTGTAGTGCTAAAGGTGATGATTAAGCACGCAATTCTAAATCTCATACGTGGCTGTTTGGATACTAAATTGTAATTCTGCGTACGATGCTTTAATCGTTAATGCCTTCAGTCAGCGTGGATCTTTCTTCCAAGTTCAAGCTGAAAACAAGATTGTGTAAACCAAGGTAAAAGCAAATTCTTTATTTTTCATTGAGTGATTTATACCCTTTTTTTGTATTTTCTTTGCATGGACTTTATAACACGCTTTATTAACGGGGCAAGAATGCGCAGTCGGTAGCACTGTGTCCTTCTTTTTTTTTCTTTTTGGCTCAGAGTTTTGTTCAGGCATATGTGTTTTTGAAGTTATAACTTACAGGCCATTTACCAAAGTTTTTATGATAACTATATAATGTTTTGTATTTATTTATTTTATTGACAGTAATCGGGATTCATATTTATAAAATATACCGTTTTTTAGTCAATAAATAATTATGGAGCATAGAATCTTAACGGACTTGTAATGAGTGGTAATGTACTGGCAGAAGTTGAAGATAGGCCATATTTTCATCATCTTTATAAAACTAGTACTGAAACCAAAGGGATTGGGATCGTCTTCAATTAAAAGGGCAAAAAAGAGAAAATATACAAACAAAAAAAAATGACACCAGAGCACCCTTGTGATGTTTTATCTCAAGGCACTGACAATGACACATGTGTACGCCACCATTGCCTCATCCACAGACAAATTCTGCATTGGTTTGTACCAAAGACCTTATAACTATAAATTATAATATAATTGCTGCCCCTATATAATTGGTGTAAGGGTGAGGATTAAGCACGCAATTCTAAATCTCATACGTGGCTGTTGGCTACTGGTTTGCACTAATAATAAATTGTAATTCTGCGTGCGATGCTTTAATCGTTAATGCCTTCAGTCAGCGTGGATCATTCTTCCAAGTACAAGCTGAAAACAAGATAGTGTAAACCAAGGTAAAAGCAAACTCTTTATTTTTCATTGAGTGATTAATACCAGTGTTTTGCTAATCTCTTTGCATGGACATATAACACGCTTTATAAATGGGGCAAGAATGCGCAGTCGGTAGCACTATGTCCTTTTTTCTTTTTGGCTCTGAGTTTTGTTCAGGCATATGTGTTTTTGAAGTTATAACTTATAGGCCATTTACCAAAGTTTTTATGATAACTATATAATGCTTTGTCTTTATTTATTTTATTGACAGTAATCGGGATTCATATTTATAAAATATACCTTTTTTAGTCAATAAATAAATGATTTAATCTATGGAGGTTGCTGTCCGGACTACATGTGTGGTTATTTGCATTCCTGAAATAATATTCATTTTTAAATACTGTATTTTTAACAGATGTGAACCTCTGCCATAATTATTTCATTTTTGAGAATGGCATGAAATATAACTTTTATTCTCCTTCCAATGACTCAGAATGTGTGTTTCCTAGCAATATGGCTGGAGCATTTAGATTCAGTCTTTTGCCACAATATTTTCAATTTCTTTCGACAATGGTTGTACTAACAGACATATAATTATATATTATATATATTAGTAGAATCGAGGAATTCTTCTGAAAAGGCTCAAAGACGGCTTAACCTATAATTATGACAATACTAGGTTTACCTGGTAAAAAAAGGAGGAAGCAAAAATATATTTACTGATGGCAAGGGGTCTAAAAGTTCCCCTTTCAAGAATAATCAGATAACAGACAATTACACTATATTCAACCTCTTCGTATGAGCGGGTACCCCAGCTTGTACTTGATAACATAAAAAATGTAAAGTGGTTTGAGTAACACAATGGGAAAACGGCTACATAAATGCATCATAATTTATTGTATAGTTGAAGAAAAAAAATCGTTTAATCTTTTGTTATTAAAATCACCAGCAAATAAATTGTAATAGTTCTGGCTTTCATAAATCCGCAGATCACATACTATAAAAAAAAACAACAACTTAAAAATGAATAAACAAACGCAAAAAGGGAAAAAACAATAAAAACATTAATTTTAGAATAAAACAGTGTGATGTTGATGTCTTTGAACGTTACTCAGATAATGAAAGAGTTGATGAGTTTCAGCTTTTCGGCAAGTTTCGAACTTGTGAAAGGGAGAAGCGATAACAGGTCTGGTGCTGCACACACTGACGAGCTGGTGTTGAGTCTTGATTTTCGGATGTTCACCCAGAGGGAAGAAGGCATCGTGTCGAGCAGGAACCAGGATGGAACAGCGGTCATCGTAAAGGAACCAGAAGCCGTGATGCCAACCTTGTGTCGTAAGATCACTTCCATGGGTCGCTAGTTGCTACCAACATCACTGGAAAATCGTAGGCTGGAGTTGTCGTAAAGGAGCAGACTCAGCACAGCTGCTGCGATGGTCAATCCCATAACCGCGAAGAGTTCGTGGGTGTGCATCTAGTAAACAAAAAAAAAAACAAAAAACCCAACGATTTGTCATTTTGGGTTTGTATTTCATGCATTTTTTTTTATAAATAAAGAAAAACGGTACACATTACATGAAATAAAATGTTAGAACATTGATAGAAAAATCTATTAAAAATCCATATGAATACATTGTGATTTTACTGTCATTATGAACAATACAAAAGAGATGCAAAATAATTTTATTGAGAGCAAGGAAAAAACAACGTTTTATCAAGAAGCTAAACGCTTAGTTTATCAAGCGTTTCTTTTTCTCTTTTTGAGTGACTACATTATCATCTCGTTACAATAAATATAAAGGAATGATAATATTAAACACCTAGTAAGTCTATAGTTTTTATTTAACATTGAGTAATAGTGAATACAATTTGTGGAGAGGCTATTGACCAATATCTTTACAATGTATTACCATTTTAGCACAATCTTCTTTTAGCCGTATTTTTTGAAATATGGGCGTTTGCAATATATCGATTTTTTTGTGCTAAAAGGGTTAAAAGTGGCTTTTGTACCTCAAGATAAACGGACATTTTAGGCGCTATCGCCGAGTGCACCTAACTTTCCCAACATACATCCCTAGACCCAGATTCTAATCCTACGCATCATCTTCCACCTTTTCCTTCATTTAATCGATGAAACCTGTTTTTAACCATCAATCAACCCCTTTAATTAAAACAAAAACAACAAAACAAAATAAAACAAACAACCCAACAGAAGCCCAACGACACCGCCTCCTAAAAACAACCCAACAAAAAAGCAGGCCAAGTCACTGAGGTAGTCAAAAGAAAAAGTTATATACATAAGTTTTCAGAACCCTATAGCAGTCGACTGGGTCAACCATTTGTACAGGATAGAAATGAAAGAGGAAAAAAAAACTGTCCCTGCTCCTGACCCGCTTGTTTTTCTGCTGCTGCATTGGTTTTACTGTACTGTGAATTGTACATTGATTATATCGTCTATTTTACCAGAAAAGACAATAATTCTTTGTAACTTTTTAATAACAAAGTTTTGCCTTGATTTAGTATTATTCTTTGCGATCAGTCCATAATATTCATATCGGTTCATTTTTTAAATTATTTTAGTGCAATATAAGACCTCGCATGTAATTAAATAAATGTAGTATATTATATTAATACACTTTCGTTTTTCGAATGAGTCTATCTATGAGCTGGTTGGATCTGGTTCTACATCTCTGTGCAATAAAAGTGTTTATGTGCTAGTTACATATTTACCATAATTATTTCCTTCTTATTATGAGCTGATTTCATTGGTTGAAATGTAGGGCCTGTTTTTCAAAAGTCTTTGCGTCATTCTGTCTGTCAATATTCATTATAAAAAATACTTATTTCATATGCATAATGCTTGACGGCTCGGCGGAAAACAAAATTGCTTCCATAATTATATAACCGTATATAAAGGTTTAAACAAGGGAATGTGCAGTTAATGTTAATGCCCTTTAGTTCAGAAACTACTTGGCTAGAAAGAAAACCATACAATATCGGCCATTGTTTTCCATGACTCTAAAATTGTCTTAATATCAGAGACGCTGGGCTTCAGAAGAAAAAAAATTTCAACTCCTAACTTACATTTGTTCCCATTTAAAATTTCATCACTGTAATTGCGACGTCGATTTGAAACAGGTAGGTATACTTACCTAATTGAAATGTAACATTAACAATAACAGCGTTTTGTCATAATCATCAATGAACACACGACGCAAAATTCATATACCCGTTTAATTAAAATGAAATGAAGTAATCTATTGTTTTTATATGATCTCTAAAAGATAACAACAAGTAAAAAAAGTGATATTATAACAAAAAATAACTGTAAGATGTTCATGTTTTGAAGCTATATATACTAATAGGTCGATTTAATTAAACGCGGAAAAGGACCGAAAGTGACAGATAAAACTAGCACTTGCATAAAAGCGTACGGTTAGTAGTAATTTCTAGAAAAAAATCAACGCGTTAACTGTATAAGATTGGTGGGTAACTTTTAAAATTTCTCAACGAAAATTTAGTCGTAAATTTCGAATGAAAAAGAATGTATAGTTATAGTTTCACGTCCCTCAGTCAAACGTTATATATCTTCTTTTCATACTGCTTCATGAAGTCTATCGTTTTGTTGTTGTTGTTCATTTGATGTGGTAAATTTTATTCAGCATCTTTCTATATTTTTGTCACGCAGGACATTCGCATTTGAATCATGCACACAACATACAGAAAACTGATTGTTTTGATCGGGGCGACCTTGAGTGCTTTCCCTCTTTCTTTGTTGAGCTATTATGGCAACATATTACCCTACATCGCCTCATATTATCATGCTCACCGCAACGAGATGTTCCTGTATATTGACCCGCTTTGGGTAACATCATCCTTCGTCTGTGCTTACACCATAGCCATGATCTTCACCAGCCCCTTGGAGCTCCGATTTGGGATGCTAACATGTCTTCAGGTCAGCAATATCATCCTTGGCATATCTGTGATGAGCGGATATTTCACTGTAAGAGAGCCCCTGGCGCTCACGTTGATATTTGGAGGCGTCCAAGGAATATCTGTTGGTGTCCTCTACACTTTGACGTTGAAAGCTTTATTGCAAGTCATGTCTGGACAAAAGGGAGTGGCCTCGGGGATAATGACGTCCGGCCCAGTGATCGGAGCGCTCTTGAACACAGGGGTAGCCTTTGCCGTGATCAACGCCAACAATAAAACGCCAGACCTCAAGGTTGGTAAGAGATTTTTCTTCTCGGACAAGGACCTTATAGACAGAGTTCCGTTCTATTTTCTCGTCTCAGGTGCCATAACTGTTGCGTCTTCTTTCATCGGGACATGTCTGATGTACGTAGCAAACTCTGACATGGCACAGAAGATAGGCTCAGACAGAGCGCTTAACTCTAGTTCCCTAACCAAGGGAGATGCTGAACCTACCAATAACAGCGTTTCTGCAAGAAAAGTAAACGAATGTGAACCCTTGAATGTTTTTTCGGCCCAGAAGTACAGTAATAACAATGATAACCCGAAGCAGGACTGCTGCACGGGACAAACGGAAACATTCAATGTGGACTCTTCCTTAAATGACAAAGAGTTTGGTTTCGGGAAAGAGAGTGAAGGAGACAGTGCTTTGGCAAAAGAAAAAAATCTGCCTAATCTAGTCGACATGCATCCTAAAGAAGTAGTTAAGACATTTGTTTTCTGGTGTGTATGGATAGCATTCATGTCCTCAAACCATACAACCTACTTACAAATGAATCTCTACAAACAGTATGGGCAGCTCAGTATTTCTGATGACTCTATGCTAGTAACAACAGGAATAATAAGTAACGCAGGCATGATGGTTATACGCCCGTTAGTAGGTCTGTTCAGTGACAAATTCAGCATTCGAAATACGACCATCGCCTTCCACTCAGCTTCTTGCATTTTCATGGGCCTCATGATGATTGTTATCCGCCCTTGCCCTCTGTTGTACATGGTGTTTGTCGTCATTGAGAATATGATTGTGTCGCCCCACACGCTTCTCTTCAGCATACTTACCGCCACTGAATTCGGAAATACCCACTTCGCATCCAACATGGGCTTGGTCTGCTCAGGGAATATTGCACTGATCCTGTTAGAACCCTATATTGTCAACGCCATCGTGTCGTCGGTAGGCTGGGACTGGCTGTTTCTCTCTGGATGCGGATCGGCGATCATCGCCACAATCTCTATCATGGCTACAAACTGGCTGTCATAAAGTTAACTAGTATTAATTTATTAGCACCTGGTGACTAACAATCATGTTGTTTAAAACCTATTTATATTAAAGCGACCATGTGATATATAGAGGGTTTCTTGTCAGCTCTCTCGTTATTTCTTTCTTACTTGTTTTCCTTACCGTCGAAAAAGTATTCATTCTACATGGCAATGTTATCTCATCATTTAAAATTACAGAAAGTACCGAGCGCACGTCAAAATAAAGTTGATGCCTATTGGGGTGAGAGGAAACCCCACCACGCACCAAGTATAAAACAATGTATTTCTTACCGGTTTGCTTATTTTATCTAAATACTCGTTAACCATGTCAATATTTTGGTGTAATGTCTGAAAAAAAAAACAGCAACACGAGATCTAAAAAAAAAGATTGCTAATATAATAATAATTTTAACACGCAGCGATGTAAAATTTCTTATATTTAATTAAAACGGGGGATTTCATTTTCCCGGGTTTAAATGGGAGTATTGCAGAAACCCACGAACAACTGATACATGTACATGTATTCCGATAACTTCCAATTGACGACCATACTTTTAAGCTCCATCTCCTTAACCTGTTTAGAACATGGTAGCACAACGTCAGTGTGTTCTAAACTAGGTACTTACATCCAGAAAGCATTAACGTTCATTCCGATGTCAAACCGAAATTTAACGAAACCAAAGTTAGAGCTCAAACTAAATCAATTATTGCAACCATTAATTATTGTAATTGTAAGAAAATGATTGCATTAAATTGATTTAATTAGAGAAGCAGCAAGTCACATTTTAGTTTGTTTCGAAGAAGAGTTACTGACTGGTCGATTTTAATAGTTGCCTTGAAAGCGAGGTCTTGGGTATTTATATATGTTAAAAAGGTTGTAAGACTAGTTGAGCGGCTTGTTTGTCTTCTAGATTAACTGAAAAAATCCTGACAATTTGTTGATGGCATTTTGTGTGTATTAGAGAATCAGACATGCGATCAGTTTAGCAGAGTAGATAAAATTTTTGTTTACGTTATTTAATGCTCATATAACATATACAACCCATTGGGAAGATATGATAAGCTGGCCCAAACAGTTAAAGAGCACGGCGAAAAGAAAAGATTGCTGCTGAAAATTGTAAACATCGATAGGTGCAGCTCTGTTGCAGATGTGGAGGTGAAGCATGTAGATCAGTTTCAATACCTAGGCCTAGAATTGACGGAGACAACAAATGCTCAGCGGAAATAAATACAAGAATATCAACAGCCCTGGCACAAATGAACAAACTTGAGAAACTCTGGAAGGGAAACAACAAAAAGAGAAAATTGAAAATCATAAGATCTGGCATATTCCTCATTCCGCATAAGGATGTGACTGTTGGACAATTACAAAAACATGAAAAAAAGTGTGTTCTCTTGAATTAAAGTGCTACAGAAAATGCTTAGAGTTTCATGCAAATGAAATGGCGACATAGCAAAAGAACTTAAATTGGCTTTTACAAACCATCGAAGAAAGAAAACTGAAATACTTTGGGAACATGAAAAGACATGATACTTAGGAAAGACATATCTTAAAATCAAAGCTAGGGGCAACGCGAAGATATGGTAGATCTACAAGAAGGTGTGTGGTCGACATAAGCAACTGGCTAGCCCAGCGAGGTAAGAAAGATTGCGCAAGACAGAGAGCTTTTCATGCAGATTGTACAGAAGGCTACGTCAGACACTACCAACAAGCCAGCATGATGATGATAAAAATGTAATGTGTAATATACTTTGAGTAAAGTACTCTCTTTGATAATCTCCTTGTCTATGAAAGCCTAGAAACGTTTTCAAAGTGGAAAAGACTAGTCGTCTGATCACATAAGAATACAAACCAACAAACAAAATAAAAAAACAAAACAAAATCTGAAAAAGAAAGATGTACGAAATACAAACCATGAACAAATGTAAAATTAAGATTTTTATTGCTTCTCTAAACTCCATAGTATGCGCTTACAAATCAAAGTTTTAATAAAGTTAGATGACTTTCATTTGACCTTTTGAATAATATCATAATTATACACAAACGTATAGGGCAAGAAATTTTAAAATAATAGTTATGACAATGTTCTGGTACATTGATAGGCCAATGATAAGACGACCAGAAATAAAAAAGGAAAAAATATGCTTCATAACAAAAGATAGTAATATGAGCTCTTTTATACATGTAGCCGTGTGAAAGATCGGGGTAAATAAAAATGTATTTCTAAGTAGCAAATAAAAATAAATATTAATTAAAAAAAATTACGCATGAGATACGAACATTGAAAAACCGTGTATCATATAGGCAATAAAGGTACATTTAAAACACCTAAAACACAAATTGCATCGACAGGATCTAGGAAAATAGGAGCATTTTAGTCTGCGTTACTAAAAAAGAGAGAATTTTGTTCTCACCGTACAGCGTACAGGGTCCCTCGGGGAGAGAGAGATAGATAGAGAGAGAGAGAGAGAGAGAGAGAGAGAGAGAGAGAGAGAGAGAGAGAGAGACAATATTTAGCAACATCAGTTTTGAGAGCTAAAGCTAAAGTACGTATTTAAGCTATATTGTGGACGGGCCCCAAGACTTAAGGTCTGACAAGTTTACGTGCCGCAGCATAGAGACAGTGCAGAGATTCCACGACTCTGTGTCAGTCACTCACATTAAACTGACACCGATCCAAGTTGAGCGAGGCTCGAACCATGGACCTCCCAAGTCGAAAGCTGAAGTTCTACCCCTAGGCTACACCCCCCCCCCCAAGCAACATCGGGGAGATACATTTTTAGGGCACTCGTATACATTTAGTGATTTATCACAGAATCCACAGAGTCCCATTTCTTTCTTTTTGCCTCCTACCACACTGGAATTATCAAGACCTTAACTCTTGATTTCACTAATGCTTTGTTGAGCATGGGATCAACTTTTTTTTTTTTATTACCCCAACCTCTATCATTATGCTGTTGTTAGGTCCGTTCAAATAAAAATACAAGCCATCAGAACAGGTGGAAAAATTAATACGCAGTAGTTTTTATCAATATGCATAACCAACCATACACGATGATTGACAGAATTAGAAGTAATAGAATTAGTACATGTTCAATTATTCATGTGGAGTTAAAAAGCGTATTTTGTGACAACAGAAAAAAAGATGTCATAATAGATTCACTTGACGCATTCGTAATAACAAGTTATGAATACAACATAGGAAAAAGCGTTGAGCAACATTTTATATTAGTACATATTGTCTATAGACCACGCTACCTGTTGCAGTTTTAATTAAAAAAAATATGGCACTTTAAATTAAAAAGTAAGTGGTAGGCATAAAATAAAAAGGCACCATTGCATATGTATAATAATTAAAACACTGGCCAATGTTATTAATTACGTAGTATAAACAACAAGCAAGATGAGTCTAACGTTTTTGCTTTTAAGATTAAACACAAACATCTTAGAGTGGGTAAAAAAATTGGGCCCTGTCGCAAATCATCATAATTATACACTAGCTACATGTATATTTTACAAGCCTCCGTAAAAAGAGAGCATATTAATGGCACTAAAAATGTAAAATGTGCAATGTGAAGTTAGCATTGAGCAGCGTGTGAAAAAAATCCAACATCAATGAAAGAAAGAATTATACATTTTTAAATTTCTAAGTAAAAAGAATATTATTTTGAGCTCATTTATAGTCCTACATTTTATTTCGCGACACAAAAGATAAAGGCTGACGAAGGCTAAAAAAATGGGGTTACATTTTCGGAGATTTAGGTCATGAAGCAAGAAATATCACCAAGAATAGCTCGGATCCCGAGACCGATAACCGTTAACCTTGTTTCCAGCGATCGACACGTTTATGATGTATAACCTCATTCCAGTGAGCTAATTATCTAGTGTGTAGAATTCAGGTTAGGAATTACAAGTTTTAGCCTGTTGTGTGGAGCACCAAAGTGTATTTGCCAGTTTCGACAGTGCAAGAGAGTGCGCGCCCCTTGTTCGGCTCAGTAATACATTATTGAATAAAAACAGTTAACTTAATAATATAAGTATATTATGCCTTCTACTAAAATCATCAACGATATTACCTTGAGTATGGTGTTAACATAGAAAATAATTATATGCATTATTGATTTTTAGCTATGCAAAATCCTAATTCGGTGTTTACCATCGACTTCTTTACGAACACAACTGATAGCACTAACCCAACACACTTCTTTGAGACTCTTCTGTTAGGGTGCGGCGGCTAGACCAAAAATAGAGCTGTATAAGAGGTTCAAAATACTAATAATATCATAGAAGGATAAAAGATCAAAGTTATGCTAGATGACTCTATAATAGATAGATCTTTTATAAGGCAAATAAAGAAAAAGGCACATGGGAGTTGTAGGACACCTTAATCCACGCAAAAGTATAGAGCATACAGCCATAACTGGAAAAAGTAGATGAAAAAGGAGGTAGAGGTATAGACAAAGAATTCCCTATTCAGATAGCATAAACAGATGGGCAAATAATAAAAACAGGAGCAATTTAGACTTTTTAAAGTTGTCTGAATAAAGAGATGAGTGGCTTGCAATGATCACCTGTGTTTGCTCTAGTCCCGTTAGTTGATGAATGAATGAATGAATGAATATGAATGAATGAATGAATGAATGAATCAATGAATGAATGAATGAATGAATGAATGAATAGGATCAGGCAACTTGAGCAGACATTATACTGGTATGGAGTTCGATGCATCCACCCAAGCATCCAGCTATCTATTGCATAGTACCTCTAGTGACACTTTTCTTAAAGTACGTGCATAAAGTATCATGAAGTTAATTCATATTTATTCATGGGGACCGATGAAAATATGAAAATTCACTAAGTGAAATAATGAAAACCCATCATTAATTGCAAAGTACATAAATATCAAAGTTAATTTAGAATACATTATCTTATAAAATAATGACTGTAAAATTATAACAAATCATGTCATTGGAAAAATAAGGCTTACAAAGGTTCATATCATTTAAGTATTCAAAGTTCCAGAAAGTAAGTGTACACGGAGCATACTTAACATTCTTATTACACCGTTATGTTAAATGAAACAAATGGGACTGGATAAAAGATTTGGGAAACAATAACATCAACAAAATTTAAACAAGCCTAGTCAGAAAAGAAAAAAATAATAAAATCAATAATAATAATAATAATAATAATAATAATAATAATAATAATAATAATAATAATAATAATAATAATAATAATAATAATAATATGATGATGATGATGATGATGGTACTGAAGATGATGATGAAGATTATGATAAATAAACACGGGATAAAAATAAAAAATACAACCTTTTGCTTACAAAATATTTATAATATAATACGATTTACAAAAATCAATAGGCTGATAAACGAAAAACAAAGTATAAGCGAAACAGAAATAACACTACTTACATCAACAACAGCTGCAACAAATAGTTTAGAAAGAGCAAAGCCATATAATTATGACAGCAAAATGACAAGGTGCTTAAAGATAACAATAAAATGGATACACAATACATATTTTTCGGACTTGATTAGCATAGTTCCCAGTTCAATATTCTAAATCTTGACAATTCAACTACCTGGCTCTGAGTTAAAACTTAAAAAAAACAACAAAAAACGACACCATATGAACCAGCATTAAAAAATCGACCCGACTTTGAAAAAAGTTTCGATCGATACCACTAAAACCAACTGTCATATCTTTACTTTACATGGATTTATATTGGTCGAACAACAATTATTGTCTACCTCGCTTGATATTCCATCAACACTTTTAATATAGAGTTAATGAATATGACAAGTTAACAAGAACTGAAAAATGTACTGCAGTTTTATAAATCGCATAAGACAATTGCATGGTCGATGGTTTAAATGTCTGCTGTGGATATAAGTACAACGGTGCTATCACATTGTACCTCGGACTAAGGGTAGATTTTCCTATTTTAAAAGAACACTATGTCCGTGGTTTCAGTTGTACCCAGCACCCTAGAATATTCTCCTCTTAGTATTTTGTTTGTTTTTTTGCGTTCAACGTCAGCACTATATTATAGGATATATTGTGGACTACTACCCAAGGCTAATGTCTAACAGCTTTAAGTTCTGCCACACATAGTCACTACAAGGGCACCATGGCGCCTGTCTCAGCTGATCACATCATATTGACACTAACTCAACCAGACAAAATGTATTTTTGACGAACCAAGGGATTTTGAACCGGGCACATGTATCTTTCTATCACTTGAGCCACTTCGTACATAAATGCAAACAGTAACACAGTGTTCGTGTGTTTCAAACCAGGGGCCTCCCGATTCGAACCCGGCGACCAACGCTCTATTACATTCAGCAGTTCCTACCCCTCCCCCCTCCCATCAGCCCATAGTCTAGCAATCGTCAGATGGTTGTTGATCAGCTTTATCACATCCAGCAGTTCCTACCCCTCCCATCAGCCCATAGTCTAGCGACCGTCAGATGGTTGTTGGTCAGCTTTATCACATTCAGCAGTTCCCACCCCTCCCCCATCCCGTCAGTCCATAGTCTAGCGACCGTCAGATGGTTGTTGATCCGCAGGTCCCCTGCCTGTGGATTCCTCAGCTCCCTGGGACTGATGCTGCAGCAAGAGCCGCTCGACCCTCGAGGTGTCCCTGGCGAGCAGAGGGCCTGAGGCCCGCACAGTCATGTGGACAGAGTCGAGAGCCTGCTCTAGCTGGCTGTGGTACAGTCCAGGCAGGGCGATGTTCCGCTCCAGGTAGTCTCGGCCCTGGAACAAAGGGAACATGGATTTATCATTTAGAAGAGAGGATGAGAACACGACTTGTATAGGGTAAAGGTAAAGGTTGGTTTCTGAAAGCTTAAAGTCAGCAACAAGATATTCGTAAGGTGACACTGAAAAGGTTCCATCTACACTTGGTGTGCCTTTGAGCAAACCTCAATCAAGTTTGAACTGTAGAGATTTGTAACGTACATTTCGATTTCTCTATCAAAGCTGTCGGTTACTGCAGCTATTGCTTTAGAGATTATTTTGTTCAGACAGAACTTTTTTATAATGTCCCCTTCAATTTTGCATTAAAATAGAAAAAGAACTTTTTTAAACGAGTTTTATCGCGAATGGGTCTCAACACAATTTTAAAGGGCTGCCACATAATTGAAGTACCAGAACTTGTCTCAGTCCGTCAAATGACACGGATACAACCAGTAGGCGATGAAGTGCGACATATAAGTTTGCCCTAGTGTGCGGTTGAACAACAGAAAACATAACGAAGGCTCGAATCAAGGACGCACCGTATAGAAGGTGTACATGTGTAAGGTGAAGAGGGAAACAAAATATTGAAATTGCAAATGTACGACTGACAAGGTGACTTTGTATGTTTGTCTCTTTGTATGTGTGTGAATGATTCAGAGGGATAGGAAAAAAATGTGTGTTTAGCTGATTTGCTGTTTGGTTTCTTAACGCGCGAGGTCAGCAACTAGGATATACGGTGAACAGTCTCAAGCCTATCGTCTTTATTTTACGTGCTGCCACACAAAGGCAGCGTGGCATACCAGAAATTCTGTCTTAACCGCTCATACTATACATACAGTTACAGATACAACCAGTAGATTCTTTTGTAGCGGTGATAATAACAAAGATGACAATCTAACTCAAAACAATATTTTCTTACTCTAACTTATTTAGCCAAAATGTACACTTTGATGACGCCTTGGGTTCCCATCACTGTAACACAACGGAAATAACCATAATGGATCTAGATTTTCATGCAACTTACCCCGCCAAGTGCCAAACGTAAAGGGGTCAAGCCGTACCGGTCGGTAGCGTTGGCGTCTGCTCCTCTCTCCAGCAACAGCTCGACGAGCCGCTCAGCGCCGCTAGCAGCCGCGAGGTGCAGGACGCTCGACCCAGCCTGTTCCTCTACTGCACCATCAGGCGACAGCGACGCTCCTGACTCCAGCAGATGTTCCGCTGTTGAGAAATGCCCACAGCGGACTGCCTCTTCCAGCGGCGTGCGGCCCGCAAAGTTCCTGGCGTTGAGAAAATCCTTGCATAGTTCGAGGGCAGGGGTTACATACTTGGTTTGCCCTGCCTTGGCCACTAGATGCAGCGTGGTATCTCCGAAAGTAGAAAAATGCGTGTTCGCCAAGCTTGTATACGACAAGTCTTCAAAAGAGGCTGAGGAATAAGCTTTTTCTGGTGTCCAAACAGAGGCTGGAGCTGAAGAAATATGCCTAAAAAGCTCTGAGATAACGCTTTCCGTTCCTTTTCGAAGCGCAATAGTGAACGCAGATTCGCCATCAAAAGTGGCTTTGATATTTGCACCGGACTCAATGGATTTCTTGACTTCGGTTATGTCCTTGCTGAAGACTGCAGCATGAAGGCGGACTTCTTTGTAGAGAGATGAGTGCTCCAGAGGAACGCCCAGATTCAGATAGCGCTTCATGCTGGTCCCGATGGGAAGCTGTTGGATCTTGGAGATGACACTCACCCCACCCAGGGCCGCCCTGACCCGCAGCTTACACTGATGCTGCAGACTGCACGGCTCTCCTGAAGCTTGCCGAGCCCACATCCGCACAGCATCTTCAGTGTCCAATAACCGCCGTAGAGTGAAAGGGGAACACGTGGCCTGGTTTGCATTTGTCTCATGGTCGTCCATTGGTGTCCCTTGGGGAGAGGGGATATCTTCCATGACCAGCCGAGTTCTGGGAAAGACAGATTCAGTCAGGGCCTGAAGCAGCAAAGATCTGCAAGAAGCATATTGGTCAGTCAGCTTGTATTTAGATATACCTTGTACAATACTCTGTATGGGACAGGTTAATGGCCTCGTGGGATGGTTAATATCTTTCGAATCTTCTTCTGGAGCTGCTCCGTAATGCAGCAGGTATCTCGCTAGCTCGTACTTAGTCGATTCTGGTAGCGTCGCAGTCTGGTAGGGAGTTAGGCCGGCTATATTTCTCACATTAAGGTCGCATCCTGCGTGGGCCAAAAATATAACTCCGTATATATTGTTGGATTCAACTTCCCGATGCAAGGCTGTCTTCCCGCTGTTGTCGCGCGCGTTCAAATCACACCCAGCTAATACGAGCGCCTCGCAAAGATCCAGAAGGTCAACGAATCTCTTATTACCAAATGTGATGTGATAGTAGAACGACACGGCGGACATCAGCGGCGTTTGTCCTTTAGTGCAGGATGTGTTGACGTCACTTCCGTGACTGAGCAGCTTCGCGCGGTGGAACCAGCGAGGAATTGCGCATGCACGGTGAAGTGGAGTCATCCCATCTTTGTTTCTCTGGTTTACACTGGCACCGTGACGTATCAAGCTCGAGGCGCAAACCTCGCTATCTGATGTTGTGCAGCTGCTCAGAGGAGATACACCTGCAACATCGGTAGCATCCACCTTGGCACCCTTCTCCAAAAGTCGATCCACCCAGTCTGCGCGGCCAACTTTAGCGGCGACATGCAGTGGCGTTTCGTCAAACTGATTACAGGCATTGGGATCAAAGTGTGGGCAGGCCAGGATCTCCTCCACGCAAAGCTCACCAGCCTGACCTACCACGTCCTGAGCTGCCCTTGTGAACGCCGTCTCCTGTCTGTGAACGTCATTGATACCTGCCCCTACCCGCTGCACAACAGCTCGAACTTGATCAAGGTTTCTGTCTACGATGGCTCGGTGTAAGTCGCTGACGCTCAGTCCGGGTGATTCCATTGCTCTGGAAAAAAGGTAAAGATATAAAAATCCACCGATTATATGTTTGTAAAAGAGGACAATAGCAAACCATTCTATGGTAGAAATGTAAACAAACGAGTATTTGCTGTATGAGTTATATATTGTGAGGTTAAAAAGTCTGACAGATTGCTAAAGCGAACGACAGTTATAGCTAGGTAATCTGGACGGCATAATAATCATAATTGAGCGAATATGTGGCGGGGAGAGATAACTTTCTTACGAGCAAAAAAAAGAGATCAAATTTTGTACAGTCAAGAACAAAAAGAAAGAAAAATGTATGGGTTAGAGCAAAGAGACGATAAATAATAATAAAAGGAGAAAGAGGGAAGAGACAAAAGAGATGGATACAGGAAGAGCCATAAACAGAGAGAGAGAGAGAGAGAGAGAGAGAGAGAGAGAGAGAGAGAGAGAGAGAGAGAGAGAGAGAGAGAGGGAGAGAGACAGAGAGAAGGGGAGAGAGAGAGAGAGAGAGAGAGAGAGAGAGAGAGAGAGAGAGAGAGAGAGAGAGAGAGAGAGAGAGAGAGAGAGAGAGAGAGAGACAGACCGACAGAGAAAGGGCGAGGAAAATGTAGAGAGATACAAAAAGAGAGACAAACAGATAGACAGACAAGCAGACATAACGAACAACCTTTACGGGCTGGTAGAAACCCACAAATTGTAAAATAGTCAAACTGTATTTGTAATCCTTTTCAACTTGTTTAGTGACAATAATTATTAGATCATTATGAACGGTCTATGTCTCACACTATGAAGTTCACGAGTACTTTTAGAAATCAAGCTGTCGCCAACGTGCAACGTGAGCAAGGAGTCAAATTTATTTTAAACGCGCTCTTGTCTTTTTCACGTTTTGGTATGCATAACTTCTAAAATTTTAATACACTGAATATGAATGAAAATAATAATTTCAAAAACGTTTGAGCAGTAGTATTACCAAAAAGAAAAGGTGGCAAATATTCATTTCAAAGACGTGTTTCAGAGAAAAATTGAAAAACAAAAATTAAAATGCACGCAGTTATTTTGGCGTTAGACGTTAGCAATGAAAATTTTGGAAGTTAGCAATGAAAATAGCTGTCGTGTCCGTATATTTATATATTACAATATTGAAAAGAGCTGTAATATATGAACAAGTATGAAAAATAGTTTGATGCTCGACTATGAAAACTAATTGCACGGCAAGTCGGACAACTAAATCTCCTTCCCCTTTGTACCTATTACCCCTTAATTTCTAAAGTTAGACAGACTAACAGCCTCTTTTTACTTCAATAAAACGGGGGTGCCTTAAGATGCGTTCAAACACCTTCCAAAATAGACGGCAAGGTGCGGGGGAGGGCAAGGGGGGAGTGGTACCCATGGGGTAACAGAAGTCATGGTACTCCATGTTTTGTCTGTGGCAGCACATAAAATTGTCAGACGTCAGTCTTGGGGCCCAACTACAATGTAGCCTATATGTGCTGATGTTGGACGTTAAAACCAACTCAACGTGAGGGTGGGCACAGATTAAAAAATTTAGGAGCAGATTAAAAAAAAAAAAAACGATATGAAAGTCATCCAAAAATATATATAAGTACGTTCAAGACAAAACAATTGCTCTCATGACAACAAGCTTAGAACGTATTCACGTTTGAAATTATTTTTCCCCAATGATCCATAAAAAAAAATCGATGCGCATGAGGAAATTTCTGTCGTATTCCATTTTCATCAAATTACGATACTTAATTTTCCCGTAACTCGCGGCCATAATTTATTGCACACGTTGTGCACATTTTTCTGAATGCAAATGGCTGCTCTTTGTACACTTCAGAACTTAAAAATTAATTTTAACGTCAGAAGTTAAAAATAAAAAAAAGTGTAAAACCACTCTACTTGTCAATAGTTGCAAAATAATTATATCAAATTAATAAGCGAAAACATAGCTAACATTAACATTTGGAATGGTCTATCACAACAAAATTATTGAGAGACACTGTTTGTGCTTCTGCGAACTCCATAATTATGCTGGGGCAAGGGGTAATTATCTTGGTGATCTGGTTAAATCAAGGTCCGTAAGTACAACGCGGTAGCAGTTTACGACTCGTCGTAAGAGTATGAGATCAAGAGGGCTTACGACTCAAGTCACTGCGACGTTGTACTTACGACACCAAGTAGATAGAACTGAGTGATGATAACATTAATACTCTTCGCACTCTCCCGCATTAAGTTTATTTAAGTACAGGTACCTAGGTTTCACTTACTCACAATTATATCTAACTACGAACTTGGTTTGTTTTTTTAACGGACTAACTAGTTTAGCATGTTTGTGGGAGAGATGGGGAGAGAGGTAGAGGGACAGGGAAAGGCAGAGAGAGAGAGAGAGAGAGAGCGTAAGAGAGATGGAGAGAGAGAGGGTGGTGGACAGTGAGAGGCAGAGAGAGAGAGCGTGAGAGAGATGGAGAGAGAGAGGTGGAGGGACAAGGAGAGGCAGAGAGATAGAGAGAGCGCGCGCGTGAGAGAGAGTGCGTAAGAGAGATGGAGAGAGAGAGAGAGAGAGAGAGAGAGAGAGAGAGAGAGAGAGGGGGGGGGAGAGAGAGGGGGAGAGAGAGAGCG
>RQTK01000131.1:208120-223175 GCA_003991915.1 Elysia chlorotica
CAATATATAAAAGCTAACCCACTAGAGCTGTACACTACAACTCTAGGGGGAGCATTTCGTTACTCTCCCGGCTTGTTACTCCCGATGAAAAAAAATAATTTCACTTGTTAATAATGATTATTAAAGCCATAAAGAAAACTTGCACTTAAACATTCTTTTTTACAAGGTAAGTTAAAAAAAAGTGATATCACTCTACTAAATAGTTGCGAAATATTAAACAAACGAAAACATTAGCCACCATTAACATTTGGAATTTGAAATTTGAATGGTTTATCACAACAAAGTTATGGAGGACACTGACTCAGAATCGACGTTTAAAAAACTGTTAAAACACATTTGTTCGACCGCTTATCATATGTATGTAAATCGTGTTCTTGTATGCATTAATTCTTTTTGTTTGTAGTAATGACATGCATACTTATCTATATTATATGTCACTATGTCATACATGTATTTTCTTTTTTAAATATAGAACTGAGTGATGATAACATTAATACTCTCCGCACTCTCCCTCATTAAGTTTATTTAAGTACAGGTACCTAGGTTTCACTTTCTCACAATCATATCGTGCACGTGAGAGAGGGAGAGCGCACGTGAGAGAGGGAGAGCGTAAGAGATGGAGAGAGAGGATGTGGGGCAGTGAGAGGCAGAGCGAGAGCGTGAGAGAGATGGAGAGAGCACAATATTTCACGCAAACTAAATGACACAGCGTTATCCGGCCGTTGCCTGTGTACGTGGGAGTACCGAGCTGACCCCAACTCTAGGTGGGGTCAGTATCTTCACTTAAAGGTATTTATTTTCACTTCTGAGCTAATACTTAGCAGTTCCTTAAGTTCTGGGTTACTTTAAACCTCTTTTTTCTAACATGTTTCTGTACTATACTCTTTCAAAATATTTCTTTTTAAAATTTTAAGTGTTTATTTCTTTAAATTCTTAAATGTTTACACATCAACTTTCTAATCCTATAAGAACCAAGTCATGGAAAAAGAAGCCTTCGAAAGCAGCAAACAACACACATGTAATTAAGTAAGCAGTAAATGTTAAGTAGCTCCTACCCCTCATTGTGGAGGGAATTTAAAATGTGCCCCATGTCATTTGAGGTAAAACAACATGGTTTCTAACTAAGAAGATTGAGAGTCCGAAAATCTAACTCTTCCAAAAACACATTATTCACACATACTTCAATGTTTACTTTTTGAGGAATGTATGCCTTAGCTTGCCCATTCCACATAACAATACTGAATATGACGGTAGGCCTACTGATCAAAGTAGAGATACATCTATAGTGGAAAGTTTGTATTTAATGCTCAAGCTATAAGGCGATAGATATACACGTATCACAAAACATGTATTAAGATCGAGAGTCAGATCAAAGCTTAGATTTACCTGCAAATCTACTTTTTTTTTTTTTTATAAGGAACGTGCACTTTAGTATGTTATTATATTACGCCTAAGCATCTAGATCTATATTTTTATAAAGAATCTAGTTGCTAAGCTAAACTTTCCCATGCTGTTGCTGGTCATAATTATTTATAGGCATAGGCCTAGAATCTAATACTTTATGTAGTTCATGCGATACAAGCAGCCAATGTTGAGATGTCCCTATTCCTAAGTCCAGGCATACTTCATTTTTATGTGGACTCGGTAAAAAGTAAAAATATCCTAAATCTATATCAAGACTATTATTTTTAGATATTGAATGAATTTCACATAGCCTACCGTACCTAGATCTAGATCTAGAACAGGTCGTGAAAAAAAATAAGTGAACGTAGATTAAAAAAAAAATAAGAGGAAATAATAATTATTATTGTTCTCACCTTTCAAGATCCGATTTATCCAATCCTCCTGAATGAATCCTAACCTAGACAGAGCAGAACTAGATCAATCATCTATGATCTAGATCTACATGTGCTGACATAGCCTCTTCCCTGAGCTGAGCTAGTGAGCTCAGTGGGCTATAACAGTATTAGCAGTACACAGCCACTCCAACGTGCTTGAATATTGTTTTTGTTGTGTGGTGTCGGCGTCAAGCTTAACTGCATCTCAACTCCCAGCCTGTAACCTGACTCGGACACGACAGGCCAAGGCTAACCGGCGCCCCAGGCCCCTGTGGCCTCATTTTACCCCCAGCAATCAGACGCAATAGGACCTACAACTTCTTTCTCTGACCCACCCACAACATTTCTTTTCCTATTTTCACAGATTTAGCTCGTCCTGCTTTTCAGATGTCGCCTGTTTGTCTTTCGCATTGCACACACCCGCCGCTATCTATAAAGACAGAAGTTAAGCTTAGTGCAACGCATGTATGGATCGAGTGAAGAACAAAGAAAATCTGAGTAAGTGCGGAATCGAGCGAATTGCAGTCCTAGTAACCTAGTTAGAACGATAACAGCCCGAAAACCAGTTCACTGCACAGCGAGTGGTTAGAATTCGGTACATTTGAGTACAACTATAATATGGATCTTGCTCTGTATGTTGAGATCCTCCCTTTTACAGTTTCTTCTTTACTTTGTCAGATTAGTTTTAACTTGGGCCGAAGCCAAAGAGGTCACTGGGCTGAGAATCTGGAGTTTTGGAATCTCATAGACCGATTGGTTAGCTATGGCGAGTATTGGAAAAGAGTCCGCTGTTGCGTCAAGATTATAACGGTTCGATCCGGGAGATGTGCAGTGCCGGATGATTATTGATCAGCGGAGCATGCTAAAAATAATTTGCGAAGAGAAAACACACACATACACACCCATAATGCAATCCCCTGGCTGCGAAAATGCCTCACCAAAAAATGGTTTGTTTCTTTTTCTAAATGATTGTGTCTCTCAAAACATGTTGAGACACCAGACTTTAAAGACCCAGCAGCAATCACTTATTTATTAAATGTTCACTCAAATCTATTCATTTTCTAACCACCGATACACACTATATACAGCCCAGCTATACAAGATCGTTACTTATACTTTTGGTACAACGTACCAGTCATAGTAGTATAGTTAAGGTTATGATAATTATAACCTAAGCTATAACATTGGTTAGATCTACAAATGTAGTTGTAGTGAATTTAGTCAACATTTAGTTCTTCTGTGTTAAATTTGATCACTTGGCTAAAGATATTAATTTCAGAAACAATACCGAGAAGACGTCTAGAAGAGAGATTCACATTCGTCATTCATTTAGGCAACACAAAATAAGTTGAGGCAGTTGCTAAGCGTCCATCGTAAGCACTATTTAAGCTATATTGTGAACGAGTCCCATTGCTAACGTCTGATAATTTAACGTTGCCACACCGAGGCAGTGCGCAGATGCAATAACTACTGTCTCAAGTCTCTCAACTCGTCAGACATTACGATAACACTGACCCATCTAGTAGAGGATGAAATCGGACAAGCCCGATCTTAGGTTTCAAACCTGGGAACTCCCGATTGGGATGACAACGCTCTACCACTTGGGCGAGTTCGCCCCCTTTTCCTCTTCCCCCCATTTTCTTTCATCTACACAAAATGCAACCAGAAAACCTGAAAACGACAATACAGACGTTTTCTAATAATTGTTAGTACATGTATTTTAACATAAATGCGTCTAGGGCGAACAATTTTTAAACTAGATTTATTAGTCCTTGTCACGGCGTCCATGAGGGACATTACTTTCGAGGGATGGTCCTTGCCCAATAGTTCATACACTGTATTATAATCATAAATTAATTATTCATAGGAGAAGTGATATTGTAATTGCGTTGAAGTAAGTTTTATAAATAGAACAGTCAGCAGAGATAAGTGAAATCAATGTGGAATCCGAAATATACAGAGAGACAGATGGATAGATAGATAGATAGATAGATAGATAGATAGATAGATAGATAGATAGATAGATAGATAGATAGATAGATAGATAGGTAGATAGATAGATAGATATAGATAGATAGATAGAGCTAGAGATAGATCTATGGGTGAGGGAAGGAGAGAGACATAGACAATGAAAGAGAAAGATAGATAGACAGGTATATTTAGAGAGAGAGAGAGAAAGAGAGAGAGAGAGAGAGAGAGAGAGAGAGAGAGAGAGAGAGAGAGAGCGAGAGCACCAGATAGAAATATAATGAGTCAGGTCTTAAGTAATAGAGCGTGCGGTTTTCATCTAGTGGACTTGGATTCTGTACCACTGTCAGGTAAGAATATTTATTTGTTGGTTTTCCATTTACTAATGCTTGGGTCGACGTCAGCATGTGACTAACTGAGATAATTATAAGTCCTGGTATCATCGCTTCATTTTGTTAACAATTTCAGATTTTTTAAGTCTAGTAACGCATCACGTTAAAAATTTCAGATTATTTAAGTCAAGGGACCCAGCACCGTTTATGATCTTCGGGAGCCTACAAGGCCTGAGACTAGTAGAGACATTTGCTTTATACGATCAAAGCAATATATCGAATGGATCTGACAGATTCAATGTGACATATACATGTAGCTAAAGGATAAACTTTATGCATATGAATCTTGTATATCTTAAAGAGAAGAGGGTGGATAATATTTAATGAGGATTATGGCATTTGCAAGACTTGGGGATTGGTCTTGGAGGTCTTCTTAAAAATGAATGAAAACTTACTACTACACATAGAGTAAATTTTACAGAATTGAGCATTGTGTAACCAGCTATAATGATTATGAGAGTTCGTGGAGAAACTAAAAGAACTGCAATATTTCCAGGGTTTTCAGAGAGGTCCACACATAAAAAAGCTTTTAAGAAATATAGATGTGTACAACAAAAAACATCCAGTACAGTAACTGGTTTTTAATCTATCGTTGCTGCGAGATGGCTCAAACGGTAGAGCGCTGGGCCTCTATTCGGATGGTCACTTGTTCGAGCCCACGATCTGTTGAATTTACTTGTCAGATTCGTCCCCCGCTGGTTCGGTTGGCATCAACAAAATGTGAAAGACTGCGAAATAAATCTTGGTATCCGCGCACTGCTTCTATGTAGCAGTACTTAAAATTGCCAGACGTTAATCTTCGGACTAGTCCACGATATAGTCTTTTTGCTGACATTGGACATGGGGTAACCAACCCAAACCAATCTATTATGTATAAAGGAGTGAAAATAATTTTTAATATAATAATATTATTATCTGTTGAATAACTGGATGTACAACATAGTGTGAAAATGAGCTATAAATTGGGAAGGCTGAATGCCTTGCTCTGAAACCCTGAAATTACAAACTGTAGTGGGCACATTACATTTCAAAATATTCTCTTTATTCCATCTTCATAAGAATCATTATAAGAATATTTATAAAAGATTTCTATAACATTTTCGCTCGAATAACTTGACTGCGTTTATTCTGATTTTTGTTTGTTTTACTTGTTTTTGTTTTTGTGATATGACACCGAAGCTTGCGTGCGAGATTGATCTATAGATCATGTGCATTTTCCCATGGTCTCAACAGGAAGAGCGCGCGGACTCTGCTCGGAATGTCCACGGTTTAATTCCCAATTGAGCTGCCTTGTTGCCCACAGTTTGGGTCGGTGTCTGTACAAGATGGACTACTATGAAAGAACCCTGTTATCCCAACGCTGTCTCGATGTAGCAGCAAGAAAAAAATGTCAGATGTTATTGTCCTAACCCATTCGCAATACATGTATATCTTAGCAGTTGGCGATGACCGTTGAGCTTAAAAACAACCAAACCAAACTAATGGCAAACAGTTTATTGAATATTTAATTATTCAAGCGATCGCGATACGTTCCAAGTGTGTGATAGCACAATTTTTGTTAGTACCCCTGAAGCCTAAATTGCATTTTACTTTCTCTGTCTGTACTAATCGAAACAATGAGAAAATGATAATATAAACAAGTACTTTGTTACCTCGTACTTTTCTTTTTTCCCCATTAATAATAATAGTATGTCAGGATGTCCTGAATTGCAGAATATGACATGCATTAATTTAACGCCTCAATCTCCTTCTAACTTTCAGTAGCCTATCATTCTTACGCTACATAAATCCTTTTTTTAAACTCTGATGGCCGTGTTTCTTCAGATTCTGTACAAGCCTGAATAGAACTGATATTTTTGAAATTCTCATAACCCGTTTTATAATGAATCGTAGTTGAATTTTTGGGCGAAAATTGGATAATTGCACATTGTTTGCATCGTTATAACAACAACATACTTCTACAATATTTCGAATTTAATACTTCCGAAGGTAAATTATAAACATGACTTTTTTTTCTTCAAAAGCAGTAATTAACAACGAATAAGCCAATAAGATCAAAATTAGAATCCATTTCAAAACGTAGAAAATTTATTCTCACAACACTAACTAAATTGATTATTTTTGTCTATCTGTCGGAGGTGTTACAGGCCCTCCAATTCTGTCTGTTATCTGTTGTCTTGATGATTGATAGGGCGTTTCTTCTCTCGCAGTATAACTGTTCAGCCTGTATGCGTATGTTTTGAGCGGTGTTCTCTCCATTTTCTCCTGTTTTCGGACCCATCCTCTTGGTGTACCATAATAATAATGCCAAACGAATTAAAGCTGTTTTCCTCTAATGGTTGTGAGTAATGATAGTTTGTGTCCCAGCCCGATGTATTCATTACCTCTTCACTTTTTCCCTTTTCTTTCCATGTCACTTTAAAATTTTTTCTGATATATCACATTATTTATTTGCTGCTTGATCATAAAAAAAAACTTTAAGTATCACAAACATTACAGCCTAGGGAGCCTCTTCTAAGGAAGACAAATGATTCTTTAACAGGTGAATCCTGAAGATGCGCAAGCACCGCTTCCTACTGGCTCACAAATACCTGAAAAAAAAATAATAGAGAAAATATTGAAAATGCATGATGCTAAACTAGACTCTAAAACCCCCACATCATATTCTTGATGAATTATGACATTCAAATAAGGAAAATAGAAAAGCCTGTAAAGACGGGGGCATTAACCAAGTAAGTACAACTTATCAGATCAAAACTACTCTGCTCAAGCCAGTAACACTACTGCCAATATTACCCCATTTTAGTACAAGAACTGCCACTGCCTCTACCACCAGCACTACGAGTAACACTACTATAACAACAACAACAACAACAACAACTACTACTACTACTACTACTACTACTACTACTACTACTACTACTACTACTACTACTACTACTACTACTACTACTACTATTATAACCACCACTTCACCACATTAACCCTTTCTTTACCAAAAACCTTCAAAATTGAAGGTTTAAAAAAATTGATGTCTTTGGGAGCAAGAGCGCTTTTACGGAAGTGTTCCAAATTTCAACCTACTACCTTTATTCCTTTTCATGATGTGCCTTTTTATAGATTACAAAGAATTAGAGAAATTTATGAGAAAAATGACAATTTTCCGAAAATCCTGTTGCAAAATTGTTGGACTGATTTTCGCAGTATACCACTTACTGAAACTTCAGTACTAAAAACCTACTGCTTGAGTTTCTGATGGCTCAAAAAAATGGAGAATTTGGGAGGCTGCATTTATGTAAATCACCTTAAACCAAATTTTGACGGTGTCATTGGTATTTTAAAATAGTGGGACGTGTAAAGATAAAATATATCAATAAATGCTCAACATTCTTAACCTCTTAAACTAACTTCAACTTGAACTGATAATTCTTCATGAGGGAAACATAAACCCCTCTAAGCTTTGTTTGTTTGCTGATTAGTCCAACGTCATCATCACATAGAGTATAATTGGGTCCTAAGACAAACATATGACAACTTTACATACTACCACACAGAGACAGTACGAGACTCTTGTCTCAGCCGATTACATTATACTGACACCGACCCAACCAGTAAAGAATGAAACTGGACTTGTACACTTTCTTACCATGTCGTGGGTTCTGAACCAGGGAGCGGTCGGTTGGGAGACCAACACTCTGCCACTCGATCCAATTGCCCCCCCCCCCCCCCCCCTACCACTACTATGATACAACCACTTCATCACATGAAATAAAATATTGTATCAATAAATTCCAATATTCTTAGCTTCTATCGGTTGGGAGACCAACACTCTGCCACTTGAGCCAATTCGTCCCTAACTACTAATATACTACCACCACTTCACCACATAGAATAACATAATCAAATGATCAATAAATTCCAATATTCTTAGCTTCTTGAACTTACCCGAACTTTAACTAATAATAATACCTCTTAAGATAAGGAAGCATTTACCCAGTTAATCTAAAGGAACCGTCCTGTAAGGTTTACTCACCTGGGTGACCGGTGGCCGAAGACAGGTGTCCACCACTGATGACTGACCAGTGGCAGTGAGAGTCCCCTAGCTCCTCTCCGTTGGATCTGCCGTCGCCGTCCGAGTCCAACAAGCACAGCGTTCTGTCCCAGACGTGGTTGTTCGCTGCGAAATCCTGAGGAAGTTAGAGGGCTGTTATGATGCTACAGTCAAATTCGGGAAAAAGTAATTTTTGTTTTAAGGAAAGGCCTAATGTGTTACAGTCAAGTTCGGGAAAAGGCCAAATCCGGAAAATTAGTTATTATTTAACGAAAAGAAAAAAAAATAAATCAGTCAAACCCTAGCAAACGTTTCTAGCAAAAGAGTAATTTCTTGGGATTGACTAAAATTTGTAGGCATTCACTGAGAGCGACTTGTTTCCGTGTTTGCGGAATATGAAAGATAAGGGGGAGAAAAAAAAAAAGAAAATGCGGAAGCGATTATTCAGTTGCACCGTTTTTCCTCCCTTATATGGAGTCTATATTCTTGAACAAAGCTCAAAGCATTTGTTAATAAAACTTTGCATACTGAATAGTCACATTAAAATGGGTTAGAAATATAAACATTCATGTTCCAAGTTATATCAGAGCAGTTATGACCCGTCAAACACAATACTCTGATGGAAAACATGATAATTTCTGAAATAGACCTTTAACTTAAGAACAGTGTCTATGTGAACATAAATTTATCTGACTATAATGTTGTAAGTTACCGTCATAAGTAAAGACGCTACAAGTCCCGGGTCTGTAGGCAAAATAATGTAACTGCCCTCTTGAACTCTGTGCAGTGACAATAATAATTATGCATCTCTACCTGCGATGTTTTACAGTTAAGTTAAGCTGGCGTAGCGTCTAACGTCAGCACTATAATTATATTATGCTTGAGCCCCAAGACGGACGTCTGACAATTTTATGTGCTGCCACACACGAGACTGGGCAAGGAGACATGAACGCGATGTATTATTCTTTTCTGTAAAAGGAAATAAATAAATAATGTGTACTTACCGCACCAAATCTGTTGAGGGGACCAGTTCCGCCCTCTGCCAGGTGGCCCACACCCCTCCAGGAGGCCCCTCCGCAAGGGTTCGGCACGGAGCCGCCATTGGGAATCAAACTTCTATAGGAGTTGTAGGCCATCGCCACGCCCACCAGCATCAGGCTTATGGTCAACGACTTCAACATCATGGCCTTTGCAGATAGGAATATTACATGGATTGCATTACCGCATGTATTAAGCTTGAGTTATAATTTTCTTTAGTTTAGGAGATCAAAATAAAATAAAATAGCAGGTTGAAAAAAAAACAAAAATTAAGAAAAGCAATAAACACTGAATAAAATCGACGACTTGTCGAGAAATTACAGGCTACTGAGCTCTTTATTAACTATCGTAATTATACCAACAGCTCATATTATCTGGTTTATAATTCCCATAGCACTGTGTACATGGCACGAAATAATAAAAGTTCCAATTTAAAGAGTCGAATACTGGTTTATTTTGAATCTGAGAATCCCAACACCTCATCCTGCGCCGAGTTTTGTATCTTTGTCAATACGTCGTGTGCTCTTTGTGAGACCACTATGGTCAAAATGGATGTTTTAGGAACACATTCTAATACAACCTCAAAGAAGAAACATATACAGTATCTAATAAAAAATCATGCTGTTATTTTCTAAAATGTACACGAACTTGTCACTGATTTCACTGTTCCTCTAAAAATACCGGTACGAAAAGGATAGGTAAAATTAATAATAGGAAAACAATTAAAGTAACTCTGTTTGTGTATGTTCATTACTCAATGTATATCCAACGGTTGCTGCCTGAGAAGCTGTTAGTGTGTGGTCAGAGAATCTGCGAATGTGTGCGGAATATCCGAGCATCTGCTCGTCCTTTTATTGTTACAGTGCGACATGAAAAGCGTGATCACTTCCATAGTTACACGTACTGAAGCTGACCCTTTCCTTGTTCGAATTGCAATGGGATATCCTCTCTCTCTATCTATCTATCTATCTCTCTCTCCCTCTCTCTCGCTTTCTCTCTGTGTCTATCTGCCTTTCTCTACATGTCTCTCTTTCTTTGTCTTTCTCTCCCCCCCCCCTCCCCCACCCTCGCTCTCTCTCGCTTTCTCTCTGTGTCTATCTGTCTTTTTCTGCCCCTCTCTCTCTCTCTCTCTCTCTCTCTCTTTCTCTTTCTGTCTGTCTCGCTGTCTCTGTCCATATATCTGTCCGTATATCTGTCTCCGTATGTCCTTATGTCTGTCCGTCTACCTCTCTTTCTGTCTGTCTGTCTGTTTGTCTGTGAATCTGTCTCTCACTTAGTATATTTCTGTCTCTGTCTTTCTGTAGGTCTCTGTCTCTGTGTCTCTGTCTTTCTTTCTCTCTGCCTGGGGTCTTTTTTTAAATGTCCGTTCTATTCGCGGGACTTGTGGGGTTACACAGCTGAAAGGATAACTGATGATCTTGTAGTGTTCTAAAACTCAACACAATTTTTCTGAAGAAATAGTAAAAACAACAAGAATAATTTACAAAGGGATAAACGACGTATTCGATAATAACTAACTCTGTCATTCTATGAGAAAGCTTTATAGGACATCAGATTAAGAATTTATTTTTTTCTTTAATTATTGCAAACTGCCTTATTTGTTGTTTGGTTGCATTTGCGTGTGTCTGCTTATGTGTAACCGTTTATTTGATTTTTCTATACGAGTCATGGCCCCTTAATAACAAAATTGACCTTTTAGCTTACTTTGAATAGAAATATTAGCTAATTGTTTAAAAGTAGCTTAATATATTTTTTACAATATGAAGCATTCTATCGATACTATGGGGGCTACTAGCTCTAGTGGTAGAGCTTTGGTCTCCAGATCGGGAGGTCCGTGGTTCGAATCCCACGATCGACAGAATTATTTGTTCCTTGTAACTGGTTTGGTCGGTGTCAGTATAATAAAAAAAAATTATGATCGGCTGAGACAAGAGTCAGGGTATCCCTGCCCTGTTTCGTGTGTGGCAGCACATAAAATAATTATTCTCAGACGTCAAACAAAAAGCACTAATAATAACTCTGTCTTATCTGCGCTAGAAATAAACTTGAATTGAATTTTTTCCTTGATATGCAAAAATCGTTTTAACTTCGTTCAATGGGAAATATGTGTCAAATCCGAAGAGGGCTTGCTCGCCAGGTGGCGCTTTTGGTCCCCCAGTAGACTAAATTCCCGGAAGCTGGTAGAGCCTTTGTCTTAATACTTTGTTTGCTACTTTGCTACAGACCATTGCGCTTTGATTCCATTTAAGTTTAGATGCCATTATTCCCTTGTTCATTATATTTTTTATAATAAAATCTTTATTTTTTATTTTGAATTTATATCACATTTTTACTGCGATCGATATGTTGACCTCAATCACAGATGTAGATCTAGTTCTAGACAAAGACATGTTGTCTATGTGGCAGATTTCACAAAATGGCGCTTCTCCTGGTCATAGAACTTACAGCGATATTTTTTTAAATCAATGCTTGTTGAGTTTCAATAAAGCTGTGTTTCTGTGTTGATGCCTTTATCAGCGGCTACGGTTTTTTTCTCCAGATGCAATGTTTGCTCAATTCCACTAATGTACTGTGTTATCATTTAAAATGAGAAATAACATTACAGTATTATTGAAAATGAAAAAGATAATGCTAAACTGTGTTTGTTGAACTTCACTTTATGTTTTAATAGCTATTTTATAGCCATTTAAGTTATGCACGGCTATTTTTCATATTAGAAAAAGATATGTTGACTTTTGGGATCCAACCTAAGCCTAGATCTAAATCCCGATCGCTATGTTTCTTTCACATTAACTGGCATAATTTGTACATGTGGACATTCTGAAAAACTTATTTTAAAATTTGGATAAATGCGGCCAATTTTATCGCAATTGGGGTAAAAAGAAAAAAGGTTCTTATGGCCTGTGGTTCTGACAACAAAAGACTATTGCTATTTTTTAAAAATCCATTTCTCATATTCAAAATGTAGGATATTCCCTTTTAGAAGCCAAACTGTTGGTAATACACGTATTCCTCATTTAGCGTAGATTCACATTGCCTGTTTCGATTTTGCTTTTACTGGACACTACAAGTTAAAATCTTTTTCTTTTTTTTTTGAGCCTGTGCACCCAACATTGGAGATGGTAGATTCGATCAATCACAATTCTACGCCGATGCAACCCTGATTATGACCATTTTAAGTGCTAAATTCATTTCTGAAATCTTTATTTGGGAATGGAATGTAATTTCTTTCTTTAAAACGAACCATTTTGGCTGTGTTGTTTAACCTGAACATCCGATCTAGGTCTAGACTCTAGATCATATCTACCACTAGTGCAGATCCAACCACTCCATGAAAGCTTAGTGATTAAACAAAATTATCTTTTAATTCTTTTTTTTTATGAATAGACGTACTAAATGCAGACACGCGCAGCTTTTATTAGTTAGACACACAAGACAGCAGGTCTAGCCTGCTGGTTGATTTTTTTCGACTCTAGATATACAAAACCTTTAATGACGTGTATTATTATTTGTTAAGTAACGTTTTTTTTCTTAAATTAATTTAGTTTTTTGAAACAGATAACGTTGTTTTACAACACTCCTGACTCATTTCCCCAATACAACATGAAACCACTCGTTTTTTTAAATAGTAAACTAGTATGAATATTACGTAAAATACGCGTAAATTATACATGTACTGAATTAAAAAAAAATATTTTGAACAGATTTCTGATTCGCATGGAGTTAAACAGCGACTAACATAAGAAGATATCAAGTTCACACATAACACAAAGCAGAATGACGCTTGACAGAAACCATGTTTCTCAAAGTTCAGTTTGCCAAACAGAGCAAAGTAGATTTAGGAAGTACATCTAGAATTTATGTTCTACTATACATAGATAATAGTTTTGTCTTATCGAGTTTTTCAACGATGTTTTTGAACAGTAATGTAAAGTAACCCTTTGATTTACTATCATTTTAGATAATCTTGGTCTACATCCGCTTTAGGACCCTCTATTGCTCAAAAGATGCTGCCACCTGTCGGACTAAGGGCCATAATATCTGGCTTTTTTCTGATTCGGTTGCTGTGCGTTCTACTCTTGGAAGCCTAGCCTATATTTTATGTAATAATCACACGTGTTTCTATTTTAAGGCGTGTAGCGTGATCATTTCAATATCCCTGAAACAAATCATGGCTAGAGATAAGGGCAAGAAGATCGTGTCCAACCCGCCACATGTTGGGTCATCGACATGAGAATTTCAGGTGGGCCTAGATCATCAAATCAACGATACTTATGTACTGGACACTCGTAGAGATGGGTTGCATAAGCTACAAAAGCTGTCTTTGATTGTGAGGGCGATTCGGTGCCGATGCATCTGCAAGTCGAAGTTTGTAATCCTACAAAGCGCAATTTTTATGTTTTCGGTATTTTCACTACGACTCCTTGCAATTGTAGAAAATACAAAAACAAAAGTCTAGATATACACAATTTAGTGTACTTCATTATACGGTTTCTTTTTCTCTTGTGCTTATGTATGTTCATAAATGTCTCAAAAAAGGTGCTACAGCGCTCACAAGGAAAGGGAAAGATGCGAGGTCGGCCGAGGTTTCTAGATGCAATGTATTATCACCAACTAAGTTTCATTTTTTGTTTAATAGATTTCTAGGAAAGTTTATTATCGATTTTAGGTTAATGAAATAAAAATATTAGCTGATTGACAAATTAAACACGCACATGAATTATAATAGGCACATTTTATAGAGCTTAAGTGATCAATCGTTCTCAGCACTAGTTGAAAAGCATAATGGTTTCCAGCAAACGTGACCAAAACATTTTTCCAACAACTGCCATCCTTTTATTTTCCTTTGTCTCTGCCTTCTTCTCATTTTCCTACTCTTCTGGCTTCTCCCCTTTCAGTTGTTCCTCTTCCTGCTCGACACTACTCCCTACTGGTTGAGCTGGTGTCAGTATAACGCCCAGGTCTCCCTGCTCTATCTCGTGTGAGTCACCCAGTTTTGTCTCGTGTATGGCAGCACATACTATTGTCAAACAAAAGTCTTAGGGCTCGTCGATAATATAGCCTATTGTGGCGCTGACGTTGGACGCCAAGCAACATCACAACTCCCCACTCTTTTTCGTGTGTGGCAGCACGGATATCTGTTAGACGTTAGTCTTGGGGTCCGTCCACAATAAAGCCTATATAATGCTGACGCTGGACGATGAGCAAAAACTCAAATCCATTCAGCTCCTGCTCCTGTTGCTGTTCCACTCTCATCCTTAATTATCATTTTCTCAAATGCTCCCGCTCAATAGAAGAAGCTTTTTCTCTCTTCGCTTAGCCAATCATAAGGTTATTTAAAAAACCTTTGTTCAAATAGGGCAACTTTTCGATCCAACATATCAACACCTTTTGACACTGCATTTTTTTTGATTAAAAGAAAAACGTACCTTGTTATAAAACATATTCAGAAACATTAAAACCGTACAAGCGGCAGAAAACGTTTCTGAAATTAGCATTAAAAAAACCCAGGAAGGAACAGCAACAGATATGTCCTTTGTCTTATCTATTATATAAGATTTCGATAAGTTCGTGAAGGAAAAAAACCCATAAACCAACCCTTAGAAGACATGTGGACATTAAAAGACACGACCATGATCATGAAACAGTAGTCAAAAATAGGGAAAAAATCCGATAAGGAAAAAAATCCCAAGGTCCACCGCGTCAGAAAAAATATTTGGAGGTGTAAAAGGAGACAATTCCTTGAGAACAGTCAATTATTTATAATC
>RQTK01000131.1:223526-258943 GCA_003991915.1 Elysia chlorotica
CATCATCATCATCATCATCATCATCAGCAGCAGCAGCAGTATCCTCCTCTTTCTCCTCCTCGTCGTCGTCCTCCTCATCATCATCGTCATATACATGTACATAAAGTCGGACCCATGCTCTTCACAAAGGTTGCTAATATTTTCTTTGCCGCATTTTGCTTTCGCAGTGGCTCAAAAGCTTCAGTTAGCCATTCCGTGGTAGAGGACACAGGCACCACCAAAAAAACAACAACCAGGCACAACAATAAAAAACAAAACAAAAACAAAACAACAAAAACGAAACAATAACACACACATACATAAAAAATATCAAAAACAGTTTTCACCCTGGACCGAATCCAACACCTACTCAAAGTTGCCCTAACGCCCAAAACATGGCGCCAACGGCCCCCTCACATAATTTATACAGTATAAATAAATGTAGTCATTTTTGTGTTCTACCACTAACTTGCGACACATGTGTTTCGAGCGGTTTCAGTATAATAAATAAAGTCATTTTTGTGTTCTACCACTAAAACTACAGCTCCAATCGACTTGAAACTTTCTGTGTCCATTAGTTTTATTCTAAAGGCGCTACAAAGGTGTAAACTTCCATTAAAAGATCATCGCAAAAGGCGCTCTTCAACATCTCCCAAAGACGCATGCTACCCAAAATTGTGTTATTCAGGGACCATGATTTATGAACAAATATTAATCAAAAACTTACAAATAAGAAAACAAAAAAGTAGGTCTTCTCCGGGGACCAAACCTAACGTCGTCACAAAGTTGCCCCAGCGCTCTAACGATTGCGCCAACGACACACTCACATAATTATAAAAACAGTTTTAATAATTAAAAAAAAAAAAGTATGTTCTAACAACACCAAAACGAGAACACAACACAAACGTTTACAATGAAACAGTGTCTCTGTTGACTTCCTATCAACGTTTCTGAAGGCTTTATTATTATTAGCTACGTGGTTTATTTTAATTTTGCTGGAAAAAATATAATCCGTCCCTAAAAGTGTACCAAAGTTTGATTCCTAACTGCACTCCATCCCATTTTTTAACTAAAATAATTTTTAGTTTTAGCACACTAAAAATAATGATTAGTTAAACTTACAGCTTTGTTCGTCCTATAATCATCTCTAATTCCGTGGGGTTAACATCTAGTTAATTAAAAACAAAAAGGATTTGTACAGTCAACAACAAAATGTAGTGTGTACACAGCAAGACAAAGAGAAATGACACGTATGTGTAGGGGCTAAACAAAGTCCTTTATCTCTTATTAACAAGTAAAACCCGAGTTCGCACATTCAGCACTACCCACTGGCTCGCATATACCTGGAAAAAGAAGAAGAAATGACTTGAAAAAATAAATAAAACAAATGAACAAAGTGTTATAGGCTTTTCGTTTGACTATTATTTAGGATAAAGACCAATATCTTTTTTACTAGGTATAGCTTAAAACCCCCTGAAATGCTACAATCGTGTACTGTGTGTCACCTCAGTGGCATAGTGTCCTTTCTTATTTATAAAACTATCTAAATTCTAGGTATTTTAAAAATTAGATAGGACATTATGCTACTACTGATCTGAGGCTTAAATAGACCATGCGCTATGTATAAACTTACTGCTTACTATGATGGTGTTTGTAGACGTTAGGGTGGATATTATAAGCTTTGAACTCTTTTCATTGCATAATTGTTCCTAAATACAACACTTTGGTTTGTATTAACAAGGAGGAAGTGAATGTTAGACAGCCAACGATGGTATAGAGAAAGGGAAAATGATTCAACCTTCGTGATCTCCGCTGATGCCTGAGCAGTTTAAAATTAACAAATATCCATAAAATCTTTTGTGGCAAACACATATCCCTGCATAGTAAGATAGGAAAAGATCAGATGACACTTTATTTTGTTCACTCGAACTAACATCAGAGTCAGACTGACGCTGGTGGCTGGAGTGGGACTGCGGCTTCCGTATGAAACCCTCTTGCATTTTTTAGCCTCGGTCTGACTGCGCAAATAAAAGAGGGTTTCATAAAGAACACCCAGTCCAGCCACAGCCCCACCCCAGCCACCAGCGGCAGTTCTGGCCTGGGACGGTTTGACTTGTCTTCAGATTGAGTTTTAGTAAGGTTCAAAGAAGGAAACAACCGCACTAATTATCCAGACCCACATACGCATGCCCACCACCGTAAAACCTCTCACTATTCACAATCTCTGTTAATATGCTGTATAAGAAGTGTAATGAAAATGTAAATACCGGGATGTCCTGTAGCGGGGGAGAGAGCAGTTTGATTAACAAGGCTCCATTGACAATCTGGATCTCCAAGCTCTACTCCATTTGGTACTCCGTCTTTGTCGCTATCCAGTCGACACAGAGTCTCGTCCCAAACAAAGTCGTTCAACAGGAAGGCCTGGACGGAACATTCATAATTATGTGAATTTTAAAATTTCATATGTACAATAGAGGTAAGCTTACTAAAAAAAAAGTTAGTCAACAAGAAAAGCAAGAATTAAACAATTAGTATCAGAGGATGTTCATTTGCGACACACGGGTGTAAAGAAGAACCAAGTGGATTGACCAAGTTTCATCATAAGACTTATTGTTTTATGATGCATTTCACATACTTTAGATATATGCCCTAATTGTTCTACGGAAATGCTAACTTTGGCATGATTTGTTATTCCACCGGTAAATTAGTCAGATTGTGAGGCAGAACACGAGGCCTCAGATTTGAAGACGAGCGCTCTACTATTTAACTTAAGACATCCCCCCACCCCTTCTCATTTTAACCTAATCCCCCCACCCCCCACTCCCCCAATTATTACACACACAGCCACACCCCGGGTCTATTATTTGATATTGTAAAAAAAACCAACTAAAACCTGATATATAAGAAGACTTATACTTAGCACCCTTTGAAAAAGACTAACAGAAGCAAAATAACATGTTTTTCCCCATTGAAATCAATCTTTCTATATTAGGTTATTCATTGTATTTTGATTTTTACCTCTCCAAAATGGTTGAGTGGACCGCTTCCATAATCCAAAAAGTGGCCCACCCCACGCCACAACCCGTCGTCACAAGGGCTGGGCACCGCGTATCCGTTGGGAATCCGAGACCTGTACGACGGTAAGCCCAGGACGGTGGCCACACACAGGCTAAGGGCTAGCAGTTTCAACATGGTGGCGTCCTGTTTTGCTGGATGATTTTATATAAAAAATCAGGTTAGAGGTGTGTGAATATTGTTTATCAAACATTATGGTGGAGTTTTGTATGTAAAAAAAAAAAAAGAAGAGTGGAAAAAAAAAGAGAAATGATTTATTTAACATTATTTCCTGTGGTCGAGAGCTTTTATTACGTAATCAAAAATTGATGAATATTGGTTGTAAATATTTGCGATCGATTTGGCAGGAGAAAAGACTTGTTAGTCCTATTTTAAACTGCTTACTCAAAAGGTTTCACAAACTACAAACCAATCAAAATGGCATACAAACAAAAGAAACAAAAAACAAAACAAAAAACAAAACAAAACAAAAACAAACTAACAACCAACAACATAATAAATAAAAAGTTGGCCCGTTCATTAATGACTTTGTAATGCTTGCAATAAGCGAATTATGTAACTTTATGTTTGAAATACAAAACATTCACATTAACAACCTATGCTTTTTTGTTCTGGTTCTAAATATACTCACTCGTATTTTAAAATTATACAAAATGCGCATTGTGAGTTCTTTGAAAGGGTAAACAATATTATTCACGTGTATTTTTTAAATTTCATAATAAATATGGTTGGCGTGTTTTTTTTTTTCATTTGTAAGGAGAAACTATTACAAAGTACTTCTAACATGTTTCTTTAGGAATTATTAAGCCAAATAGAAAAACTAAATTTATTTTTGGATTTGTCGAAAAGTCCAACCAGGCGAGATTTTGCGTTTCTGAAACTAATTCAAATGGAAAATTAGTATCAATATAAACAATTTCGATATATTTATAATGTAATGATTAAAAAGGTAAACGTGTATAAAACATAAGTATGACTATGAAAGATGTATCAATCTATACTTAATACAGACTTACCCAAATGCCAAGGAAAAAAGGAGTAAAACACTTACGGTACGTACCGGAGATTTCAAGTAAGTTATTCTAGTGTTTCTTTATCTTCGCTGCGTGGAGAATGTCTTATCTAAAACAGAAACTACTAAATGATCTGTATTTATCTGTTTTCGTTTCGTTAAAAAAAGTACTCAGCATAACTCGGTTCATGTGTACTTCAAGATAAGAACAAATGACAATTTCGATAAAGAGACACAGAAGCCAAACGCAGGAACAAAATGCATAAAAAGTTGTTCGAACAAAGATTTCGAACATTATAATGCACAAAGAAGGGACTCGTGTGAAATGAAATAATGCACCAATATTTTTCCCAGCTTCTCCAAAGAAGTTAATTAATTGTGGACATCAGTTGGTACAAATGGTTGTAGATTAAAAAAGTGCAATGCATGGAATGAGATTTCATAAAGAGTTGTGCTAACGAGTTGGAAATGGTGAGTTAGCCTGCATTCATAGAGACGACAGATTTATGTCACCGAAAACCTAGGCGCTGTATAGGAATCAGTCTGCGTTCATAGAGGGGTCAGATTTTTGTCACCGAAAACCTAGGCGCTGTATAGGAATCAGTCTGCGTTCATAGAGGGGTCAGATTTTTGTCACCGAAAACCTAGGCACTGTAGGTTATAGGAATCAGTCTGCGTTCATAGAGGCGACAGATTTATTTCACCGAAAACAATATTGGTTGTAAATATTTGCGATCGATTTGGCAGGAGAAAAGACTTGTTAGTCCTATTTTAAACTGCTTACTCAAAAGGTTTCACAAACCAATCAAAATGGCTAAGAGAGCCAAAAAAACAACAACAACACAACAACAATAACAAAAACAAAAACAAACAAACAAACAAAAAACAAAAAACAAAAACCAACCGACAACATAAGAAATAAAAAGTTGGCCTGCTCGTTAATGACTTTGTGATGTTTGCAATCAGAGAATTATGTAACTTTATGTTTCAAATACAAAGCATTCACATTAACAACCTATACTTTTTTTTGTTCTAAATATACTCACTCGTATTTTAAAATTATACAAAATGCGCATTGTAAGTTCTTTGAAAGAGTAAACAATTATTCACGTTTATTAAGCAAAATAGAAAAAAATAAATTTTGGCGAAAAGTTCAACCAGACTAGATTTTCCGTTTCCGAAATTAATTCAAATGGAAAATTAGTATTAATATAAACCATTTAGATATATTTATAATGTAATGAATAAAAAGGTAAACGTGTACAAAATATAAGTATGACTATGAAAGATGTATCAATCTATACTTAATACAGACTTACCCAAATGCCAAGGAAAAAAGAGTAAAACACTTACGGTACGTACCGGAGATTTCAATTAAGTTACTCTAGTGTTTCTTTATCTTTGCTGCGTGGAGAATGTCTTATCTAAAACAGAAACTACTAAAGGATCTGTATTTATCTGTTTTCGTTTCGTAAAAAAACCAAAAAAAAAAAACCAGCATAACTCGGTACATGTGTACTTCAAGATAAGAAGAAATGACAATTTCGATAAAGAGACACAGAAGCCAAACGCAGGAACAAAATGCATAAAAAGTAGAAAAAAGAAGGGACTCGTGTGAAATGAAATAATGCATCAATATTTTTCCCAGCTTCTCCAAAGAAGTTAATTAATTGTGGACATCAGTTAGTGCAAATAGTTATAGATTAAGAAATTGCAATATGGGGAATGAAATTTCATAAAGAATTGTGTTAACGAATTGGAAATGACGAGTTAGTCTGCTTTCATAGAGGCGACGGGTTTATGTCAACGAAAACATAGGTGCCGTGAGTTACAGGAATCAGCTTGCGTTCATAGAGGGGTCAGATTAATGTCACCGAAATCCTATGCACCGTAAGTCTGCGTCATAGAGGTGACAGAATTTTGTCACCGAAAACCTAGGTACCGTGAGTTACAGGAATCAGTCTGCGTTCATAGAGGCGACAGAGTTATGTTACCGAAAACCTAGGCACCGTGAGTTATAGGAATCAGTCTGCGTTCACAGAGGCGACAGATTTACGTCAACGAAAACCCAGGAACCGTAAGCCTGCGTTCATAGAGGGGTCAGGTTTATGTCACCGAAAACCTAGGTACCGTGAGTTACAGGAATCAGTCTGCGTTCATAGAGGGGTCAGATTAATGTCACCGAAAACATAGGTACCATGAGTTATACTAGGAATCAATCTGCGTTCATAGAGGCGACATATTTATGTCACCGAAAACCTAGGCACCGTGAGTTATAGGAATCAGTATGCGTTCATAGAGTAGACAGATTTATGTCACCGAAAACTCAAGCACCCCAAGTTCAGTCTATGTTAGATTTTGCTCAAGTAGACGGCTTAGTATCTGCGCATATAAGCAATATAGGGGACAGCATATTTTATAAGAATGAAATTTTCATTCCTACTCGCCGATTGCGGCCTGTCTTCGCACCGTCGCTGAGGGAGTTAAGTCATAATGTCTGGACTGGTCAAATTTTCACTGACCATTTTCTCACCGAGGAAGCATGGTAGAGAAAAAATGTTTTTTTTTTTTAATAAGCGATCAAAATCGAAGATGCCTTTCGAGCAGAATTTTTTTTTTCTTTCTTGGCAGACCTGTGTAAAATTGATGAGTGTCGTGTCTCCTCGCATGTGTTTGCACAGTCAGTGTTTCTTCTGTTATTGGCGATCAAGCACACATAAAATGCGCGGTCCTTTGTACAGCCATCCGTATGTTCGGCGACAAGAGAATGTCACCTACACGCCGAAATAATATTATGTTTGGGGCTCTTTGTGAAGACCCTTATGCTTAGCAAAGAGAAATGCTTTAGGTAACCACGCCGTTTTATGTCAATGCAAATAGAATGTTCTCACCGTTAGCACTACACACTGCAGGTGATATTGCCAGATAAGCCAAATAAAGCTAGTCAATCACGTTTAAAAAGGTTTCAAAATTGGCAAGATGGGCAAGAACATTTAAACAAGAAAAAAAACAACAAAAGACATGAAACCCAATAATGAAAAAGAAAAGAATAATTATATACATATATTATTGAGTACTTGTCATTCACCCCATGCCATCCTTCAAATCCACATTTCTCCTTAATAGTTCCCCACGTGTCCCTCAGTTTTTAACTGCAACGCACTTCCTTCTACATAATAACAAAAAATGCAAGTGTTTTCCCTTAGTCATTGTTACAGTTTTTAGAATTATTAAGTTTGAGCAGAATAACTTATCTATCACAGGTTTTACGTCATTGCAAAACTTGGCCCAAAAAGAAAACTCGTGTCGTCTGGAAACTAGCAATTGAAAACACAGAAATAGCAGGCATTGTGCGTGTAGCAGAAGAAAAAAAAGTTCTTGATCTAATTCTTTCAAATCTCCAAACTGGCTTTTTTGGTCTCTCGATTCTGTCGGGAAAGGGGCGTTTTAATATTAATTTTTTTGTAAGTCTGAAATCAATCTTTTGTTTTTTAGTATTGAATATAGTCACAAGTATTTTTGCGCTGTAAAAACCCGCTTTGAGAGATATCAACTCTTGAAACTAACTGAGATCACTCGTGAAAAACGAGAGGAAAGAGGGCCTTTAGTCAATGCACAATAGCCAAAGACTCTTGAGTTATAAGAGTTGTTAGTTGAAATAATGATAGAACATAAGGTAATGATAAAACGCGTTCAAGAAAAGGCTTATATTATATTTATAATTGAGTAAATGATTCATTTTGACTAGGACAAAATATACTTATAAATATAGGCATTCATGGAATTTGAATAAAATTTGTGGTGCTTGAGAAACTTAACTAGAGCTATTTTAAGATATTTTCTCAGAGCGTTTATATGTAAGCTTTAACTGTGAAAATGACCAGAAACTTATTGCGCTTTGTGGGGTTAAAAAACTCGTCTTGTTTATCAATCGGCAACGAATGGTCTTGCCATTCAAAGAGAGCATGGTTTATACCACTAGACCACTACGCTCCCTTAAAGTTAAATAACTATGTTTTTTTTAATTAAACTATTGACCTTTTATTGAAGAATATTTAAAAGAAAAGTTAGGACATTAGTAACTTAATGATTTTAGGGGATTTCAATTGCCCTGTTATAATTCTGGATGATCATATATGAAAATCATCACAATCATTCTTTTATTCTCACTAGCGAGTTGCTAAGCATAAAAACTACTATTTGTTTCATATACTTCGACCGTAACTCCCAACACTCCTAGAGTATCGGCTATTCTTGAACATGACTGTAGATTCATGAATGATCCCTCTCTTTTTTAATTTTTTTTTATTATACCACACAGGGTTCAAGCTCTAATGAGTTGGATGCTTATCTTTTGAATTATCAGCTCATGATTTTGTTTGTGGAGTTGCTACATCGCAGATGAGTCATGAGCTTAACGTTGGACAAAATGTGCTGCCACTCAGTCGGTCATAATTATTATACCGTCAACCACATAACCAGTTTGAAAAAAAAGCCGCAAACAGAGCGTGGCTAAAAAACAACCTGCAACCTTCATTCGGAAGTTACATTCTCTACTCCTGGACGCAGATACACACACAGACACACACTTTTCCAGGTGATAAGTGCAGATTTCTTTTTTAAACTTTACCTACTCCCATTGTCTCATCCACCAAGACATGTTTTTCGCTGTTTTTCTGGCTTTTTTGTTGCTTCTGCCAGAAAAAAATTTCCTGGGTATAACTCCACATGATTTTATCTCGGTTTGATGGGCGAATTGTTCTATATCTTCAATCAAGTCTTAAATTGTATATTTTTTTTTGCTAGCATGCGTTTTTTTCACTCTGTTAAATAATCATTATCTGGCATCACTTTCTGCTGCTCGGAATCAAGTGCTGATGAGATATCAAGACTATGATTGTATGGGTGGTTCGTCGCAAAATTATGTTTTCCTAAACTAAAGTCACACATGAATTTTAACAACAACAAAAAAGAAAGGGTAAAACAAAATACAACAAAAATAAACACTAAACAACAAGCTTAACATCTTGCCTGTTTCTCTAAGACTCCGTTCACAATACAGAGTGTGTAGTGCTGACATATGAATTTAAGTAAACAAAACAAAAACCAACTTTTCGAATCACTATACGTATGCCTTTTTACAACCGTATTGAGCCAATAAGGAGGTTAGTTTATAACTTCAAATAAACATAAATGATGAAAACGTCGTCCTACACGGGACATATTTTTCACAAATTTATCATGAGCATAGCATATATATGCACAATCCATCATAGTAATTGCATTTAATTTGAATAACGTTTATAATTTGCATTATGCCTATTAAGAAAAATCAATGGTCAATTAAAAAAAGCTAGCCTGTAATTTTTAATTCAAAAAAAGTAAAATTTAATCTCCGCAGCTATTAATTAGAAAATTAATAAGTTGTGCAACAAAAAAGGGGGTATAAATTTCAGTTACGAAAGGTGTAGCACTAAGTAGCATTGGGTAAATTTTTGGTATTTCTTGCACAGGAGGTGTCCGGTTTTAAAAGCATTTTAGAAATAGAATAGCTAGATCACAAGTCTTTTTGATACTACATCTACCAAAATTTTAAGTTCGAGGATCAGCAATGATCTAAGCAGAATCTTTACAGTGCTCTCCCTTTGTTTTTATTATTATTATTATTTTTTTAATCACACACCATTATTTTGTATATCGAACGCACAGGAGTCAATTCAAACAAGTACCTGTTTTATCCACGTATAATGATGGCGGCATTTTGCAGAAATGTTCGAATCATAATGATCATCATAGTTCGATGTATCAGATGTTATGCATCAGGATCTCCCTGTGTTAAGTTTGTGATTGTCATCAAGATTCAATATCAAAATACAACACTGAACGTTTGAACATTGTATGCATGCGCTCATTTTTTTTCCATTCCTTAAAAAAATTAGCTACATATATAGGGGAAATTTATATTTCTTTAGGGAAATAGGGAGGAATAATGTCTGGCACATGTATTAGAAAAGTATATACATTTGATTTCACATAATTTATTTGAAAGATTAACAAATGAAGAATCCCCTTAAACGGCCATTAATGTTTCAGGTAAATTTATGGATAGAACGATATGTTGATAGATAAAAATGGATATATAGAAAGACGTATACGTAGGAAGATTAAAAAGGAGACCGTGAGAGACAGGAAGAGAGAGGGAGAGAGAGAGAGAGAGAGAGAGAGAGAGAGAGAGAGAGAGAGAGAGAGAGAGAGAGAGAGAGAGAGAGAGAGAGAGAGAGAGAGAGAGAGAGAGAGAGAGAGAGAGAGGGGAGAGAGAAAGTCACAAGAAAACAAAAGAGGGAGGCTCATTTAGAGAAAAGCGGCAGGTGGTTATTTTTTTTATTATACACACACACACACATATTTATCTCATATATAGGGAAAGTGTTGAGAATTTATCTATATTTTTGGGTTTTAAAAGGTATATTTAAAATCTATGGAGTAGACAATGTGTTGATTTGCGGTAGATTTTATGGCGAGATTCTTTTTGTGACCACGTTTTGACGAAATGACCGACGATCCCACATTTTATAAAAAGAGTGGTACAAAGAGCGAACCAAATAAAATTTGCGAGCCAACGAATCCTATTCATACGTACCGGTAGTTCATTTGTTAATCCATGTAAAAATGCTGTCGGTTTTTCAGGTAATTATCGTACTGTACTACACGACACATCAGAACAGAGAGCTATAACATGAGGCTCTTGCTGAATCCATGCTTGCCTCTTCGCGCTTGTATTTTTTTCTTTTACCTACGTCCTCCAGTACTGTTGGAAAACTGCCATAAAGGTGGAATGCATAGATATTGTTCTCTCTCTCTCTCTCTCTTCCTATTGTTAATATTATTGTTCTATTTCTTTTTTTTTGGGGGGGGCGTGGTGGTCCAGGGGTAGAACATCGGCTTCCGACGCAAAAGGTCCCGAGTTCTAATCCTGGCTGTTGCTTTCCCTACTGGTTGGGTCGGTGTCAGTATAATGTGACCGGCTGAGACAGGAGTCATGGTATCCCCTCCCTGTCTCGTGTGTGGCAGCACATAAAATTGTCAGACGTCCGTCTTGGGGCCCGTCCACGATATAGCCTATAAGTTGCTGATGTTGGACGTTAAAACCTAACCAACCAAACCAACCAACCAATTTTGTTTGTCTTCAGACCCGTTCTGTAGCCTATAAGTTGCTGATGTTGGATCCATGCTTGCCTCTTCGCGCTTGTATTTTTTTCTTTTACCTACGTCCTCCAGTACTATTGGAAAACTGCCATAAAGGTGGCGAACCGTTTATTTGATAGTAATTAAATAAAAGCACTATGATATGAAGATACAAAATTAGCAGCACCCTTCACATAAGAAAACGGAATTGCGTAGAATGAATTTTAGAAGTATTCCAAAAAATAAGGTTTAAGCCTGTGCAGTAATCAATTGGTAAATCTCTTTGGAGACCACCATGAGAACTTTATTCTGTTTGAAACGCACACTGTTTAGTGTTATTGACTTTGGGGGAGAGGGCGGTGATCCAAGACTAGTGCTCGCGACTTCTGTTTGGAAGTTCGCTGGTTCAAAACCCGCTCAGGTCCCGGGTCCCGTCGACCGATAGGACCGATAGGATCTTCCTTGAGACTCAGGAGACATTAAATTTTTTATCTTAGAGAGACTAAATATGAGTAAAAGAGGAGATGTTGTTGGCCCGTTGCTATTATAATACATTTATGCAAAATTTCAAGAAGATTAGTGCTGTAGTTAACCCTATAGAGGTGAGCGAAAATTGAGCTATTACTTTTGCAATATAGACTATTTGAGAGCCCGTTCTTTGAACGGAAATACACGTAATATTAATTTTTATTAGTGTTTAATAAGCCTGACAACATACGTTCTGCTTGCAGAAATATGGCATAGGACACTAAAATAGCATTTTTTTTCTGAAAGTTGTGCGGAGATAAACAGTTGTTACGCATAAACTTTAAGCGATTAAAAAAAACACATATTCTTTCATTTTGCAAACACAGAGACGATGCCATAAAACAGTGTTCAGTGAGCATGATAACATACAGTTTAGTAACAGTAATCTGAGATAGGAAACCAAATAAGCATGTTCCATAAAGTTGTAGGGGAGACCGACGGGGGTTGCTTTAAGCACTTTATGTAGTGTACAATAACACAATACACAATTTTTCCAACACGAATAATGGCGTGCTTTTTTCTCTCCAAATTTCGGTACATGTTACATTTAGCCCACAATAAATTATTGTTTGGTCGAGCAGTTGAAGGAAACGAAACACGCTATTAGACTAAGGGATTGCGATGTGGAGAGAGGTGTCTGGAAAACAAACATTCAGTTACATTCAGATACATTCTAATCGATTGTAAAAACCAGTAATGTGTGAACATTTTCGCTACAGGTATTACATGTACATGTATAATTATTGAATGACTGTGCCAGTATTTGACATCCCTATCTCTTGAAGCAATGAGAATGTGAAAATAGTTGTAAAAGGAGTTGTATAATTATTTACAATAATTATTTTTAGTCGGGTTACTTCAGGTAGTCGGGAAAATGTAAAAGAGAACGAGGGAAAAAAATATGACGAAGAACAAAATAAATATTATTGTGTACTTAAAATTGGAACCAGACTTCAATTGTGAGAAAAAGATATTTAAAACACTCATTTATTGACCTCTCGGGGTGAATTGAGGAAAACAGCCATTTTCTCCTAAGGAAAAAATTACCCCCCCCCCCCCCCGACAAAACAAAACAAAATAAACAACAAAAAACAACAACGAAACACAACTCGACGACAATCACACCAAGGGGAAACTACTTGTGGTGAAAAGTGAAACTGAAAGTAGAGTCCAATGGTTGTGATCATAAGATTCACTACGCTATTCAGTTGTGATGGTTTAATTGTTCAAATACATGTACAGATAAAGCAAACTCCGGGCGTGCTTGATACAAATTAGTATATATCTAGAGTCTAATCTAGATTCCTTATTCGGGGTAAGGAGTACCGATAGATTTTAGGCATGGTAGTACCTAGATCTTGCATCCACTCTTTTTAATTTAGATCTAAACGTGTGGTTTAATTTAGATCTAGAATCTAGCTCTACGTAATTCCCAGCCGGGTTGCCAGTACTAAAAAGTATTAAGCCTGCCTCTTTCTTGGTAGATAGGTTAGATCTATATTCTAGTTGTGGATGAACCTAACAATATTATACACAGTCTTGTGTATATAGCCGAGGTCTGGATGCCTTTTCTTTTTTTTTTTATATTAAAAACGCTGTTTTTTATTTTGAGGGACTAGATCTAGATCTAGCCGAGATCTAGATTTATGAATAGCTAGAAACATCATTCCCAGCATATAGATCTAAGTATCATCCAACATTTTCCTTGTGTTTTACTGTTTTTGGTAAGGGACAGTGAGGTTGTGAATAGTATTTATAAGCTTATTATTCCCAGCCTGTTTGTGATGTGTGTGTGTGTATGTTAAGAGCAGCTGGTTTGAAATGCTAGTACCAGTTTTCCTTTTATTTCTTAAAAAATTTTGCTTTTAATTTTTCTTGAATTTTTAGATTAGTAAAAGTATCTTGAATAGTATGTAAGTCGAAAGCAAATTGATGTAGCCTAATTGAATAAAAAAACATTTTCAAAAAGTTTTCAATATCGTATAATTTATCTTACTAAATCGTAACTCTATTATCAAATAAAGCTGTCATATGTCCTATTTGTTATATTTTGCTTTTTACAATCTACTTCACTCTAGACAAATGGGGAATACAAGAACTTTTGTCTCCCGTGTTCATGTCATATTAAAATGGATCCCACCAAGAGGGAAGAAGATAGCTCCAAAGGGAGACAAACTCAGTACTTATGCATCAGAGGTTTTTTTTCGTTTCAGCCCACCTGGTTCTATCCCCTGGGTCCTACTTGACCAAGAATAATTATATCCACTAATTAGGATTGGCTAGATAGTTAGATCTTTAATCATCTTAGTTCTTAATATTTAAGCCTCTGATCAGCACTTTCTATGTAACACCACATGGTTTTTGGTTCAGAAAGAAAATTGCACCTTTACAGACTTAGAGGGACAATCTGTCTTGTTAATATTTCAAAACTAGAAATTCTGACAAATCAGAGTTTTTTCCCCCTGCAGCAAGATAACAGGTTTTATAAATTACATCTTGACATCAATAAATTTTTAAAGCAATGGTAGGGGAATGAGAGAAGTAGATAGATTTGAAACCTTTTTACCATCACTAATTATGTCTCTTTTATCATAGATGTTAAAATGCATAGCACCCACAATATAACTTTTTAAATTGCTACACTGCTAGGGTAAGTGGTTTCAATGTAAGTCTTAGGAAATCCTCCTTTCTCTGTCCAATTTTCTCCAGTTATATACCTTTTTTTTTTCTTTTTTTTTCCCATGTCATTTCCAGCTTTTTTATGGGTATAACTTCTCATCCGTGATTGACGAGTTTCTCAAGTGTGTCAAAGAAAGCTTCTAGTTGATCCTGCTTATGATATTGTCTCACAAGTTTAAATAAAGAACATGGCAAGCACTGGATCTCCGGCAGCCAAACCACCCGTCTTAGAAGTGGTAAGTCATGCAATCTCTTTTTTGTCATCTATTAAAGACCAGTAGAACTTCAAACCTTCATCCTTCCTTAGTCTCAATTTTAACATTAATGTAAAGACTGCAATAACTATCCAAAATTTTTTATTTATTCTCATCATTTGCCATTTAATTGCATTACTCTTTTTATCTCAAATTGTATGTTTTACATTTTAATTATAAATATTATCTTTTTATCCCTGCAGGTGGAGATGAAAAGTGAAAATGAAGAGAGCTTTCAGACTTTCATACTTCATGATGAAGATCATACTTTGGGGAACGCACTCAAGTTCATTCTCAATAAAAAGTAATACCAACTGCATCCATATTAGTATTACTTACATTTTACTATTTTCTTCTAACTTTATTTAAATTCTCATTGCACATTTTATTACCTCTTGCAATATTGAGAATCATTTACTGTTTGTATTATAAAGATGTGTTTATGTGTTTTTATCACAGGAATTTAATTTTTTTGGGCAAATTCCATATTTTAACTTTCCTATATATAGTATATTCCCAATATGATCTCTGGTCTGTCTGAGCTTTGTGCCTTTTTTGTTCCTACAAACTTTTTCTAACTTTTTTTGTTGATAATTTCAATCATTTCAGAGAAAAAAAATACAAACATACATTCCATTTTTCACTTAATAAAATGTCATGGTATGTAGATAAATTAAATAGCAGTGACGGCTGTCCTTTTTTTATGAGGGATATGCTCTGTAAGAATAATTATGTGAGAGATATTGCCAAATTGAAATTAAATCCTATTGGTTTTTCTTTTTTTAAACATTTTTTTCAGCCCTGATGTTGCATTTGTTGGCTACAGTATAACTCACCCATCGGAAAATAAAATCAATCTCAGGATCCAGACTACAGGTAATTATTCTCTTTAGTTAGGTAAACTTTGTCAATTTGTTTTAACCCATTATGCGTGGCGCGTCAGTTGACTGCCTTGGTGTGAAAGAACTACTAGTTCCGTTTGTGGCTACTTCACTGACTAAGCACCTCCCAACTGGGCACTCCAGGGTGTCGAGTAAGTGCCATTGGTAGTGGGCCTTCATTCATTCTTTTAACTCACACAAACAAGTGCTGGCCACATTGAATGTTGAACTCAGGTCTTCTCTGCTCTTGGGACTGCGGCTCACTTTTACACTTCACATGTACTGAGTTCATTTGGATAATAGGCCGACATGTACTATAACTGTTGGTGCTTCGCTTGATAATTATAATCTTTGATCATTATCGCCTCATGATAGCTCTGTCAGTTGTGGCCTGCTTTTTCAAACAGACAGCGCGATAATCTGGTCTGGTATTTTCTAAAAATTCGTGAGATGTAGATCTAATTAAATTTATATATTTTTAGTGTTCGCTTAGTAGGGGTATAAAGATAGCTCAGTCTCCAGTGCTCAGGACTGAGGAGCAGAAGGTCCAAGGTTCAAATCTTTGTTGTCGACGCTCTTTTTCCACCCAACCCCTTTTTTCCGCCCATCTCTGTAGGAAACCTGTGGGACATAACATTTATTTGAAGATGGCATTTTTAGCACTGATACGGCACCAAATATCTCTAGCATTAGTGCATTAGATTGACAAGTAGGAGTTTAAAGGTTCGATCCTCAGCTAATATTTCCATTTGTGTATTGTAGAACTTTTATTTGGGTCTATATGGGTTTTTTTTTTATTTCATTATTCTTTCAGTCATTATTTACATATTATTAATTTTTTTTCTTTTTTTTATATATTATTTTAATTTAATTTTTTTCATACTCTTATTTATTTTTAATTTTATAAGTTTAATTGCGATCACCTGTAGGAAAGAGAATAATAACTGGCTTCTCCTTTATTTTCCCCACACGATTAGTAATAGGCGATTTTAAAAAGCAGAGACAAATAAGATAGTTAAATCAACCAACTGCTCAACGCAATAGAAATATATAGTTTTATGAACCAGAAAAGATATAAAAATTATTGGCGATAACAACGCAACACTCAGGGCTTCAGTTAACCGGGTGAACAGTACTGTCGCACCCCATTTTTTCACAACCAATGCCAGATCCAGACTGGCCATCTAGCCATTGGGCCCCTTCACAGCGCCGCGCTGCGTGGTTTAATTATTCAAAGATACATTTATTAGAAACTTTTCTGTTATAGGTAGAGTGCTGATATGTATGTTGCTGTGAGTACAAGTTTTGCAATACACCCATCATAATATTTTTTTTTTCGATTTCCCCACCATCAATGTTGAATTTTGAATTTTTTTGTTAACAAACATGGGTTACATGTATTATAATTATATTGACATGTGCCAGTTTTGCCATGATAATTTTACCTCACTCATCCACTTGATATCAGCTATTTTGCTATTTAGTGCCCTCCTAAACAGAAAAAAACCCACCTGGTATGACTATGACGCAATACAAATGTATACCCTTCCCAACAGTCTTATTGTTGTTAATATTATTCAGCCTTCTTGAGTCTGTGCCGTTATGTAAAATGCTATGAAAGCTAAGTATTTAAATTTAGTATACAAACTTTGGACATAAAGACGTAGAACAGACTAATTATATCATGTTGAAATTCTAAAAATCAGGAAGGTCTGACTCAAGACCAAATTTACATTGATGTTCATGTACCTTTGTATTTTTCAATCCATATTTCTAGGTAAACCAGCCGTGGAAGTACTAAAACAGGGCTTCAAAGATCTGAAACAAATGTGTTCTCATATGCTAACAACTTTTGAGGTAAAGTTTTTACAAGTTTTATTTATTTATTTATTTTTTTTGGCCAAAGTTTAACGGGGGAGTATTTTTCTTTTCCTTTTTCCCCCATCATTTTTTTTACAGTATACGCATTGCGTATGTTAAAGAATTGTTATTCAGACTTTTTTGGTTTATCAAAGTTAGGATATTCCTTTCTAGATGTTCTGTCTGTCATTTTTTTGTATGTGTGGTGCAAATATAGGGCATGGATTTTAAAAAGTAGGTTATACAGTCACAACAATTTGATCCTATTCCTGCCTCTTCAGTCTATGTTACTTTTGATTTTACACACATGATTTTAATTTTTTGGGGACAATTCCATAATCTATACAAGAGCATGCTCATTTTCGGGACACACAGACAAATACATTGTAAGAAGTCATCTGTTTGAATCACATAACATAAGGTTATGAATTTGAAGCATGTTGTATTATTACCAAAAAAAAAGGACCCCCCCTCCCCAGCTTAATAATACTTTGACTAGTTTTTTTTTTACTCTTTCAGTCTTCTGCAAAATACTACAAAGAAAACCAGCAAGACCAATCAGCGATGGACCAGTCATCATAGCACTGCTTTTAAACAACCATATGTCCGAATTTGTGTTGTTGTTTCATTTATTTTGAGAATATTATGATGAAAAACTGAAATGAATTATTGTTCCTTATACATGTACGATGCTAGTGGGGTCAGAAAGGCGTCAAAATCAAAGATACAAAAATTCTATCATGCGCTGATGATTGCTCTGTATTGTGTATGTTGTTGTTGTTGTTGTTGTTGTGTAGTCCAGTGGCCTCTAAGCATCCACTCTTATGTCAAGGGCCTTGAAGAAGAAAGTTCTTTGTAGCTGCATTGAGGTTGAATATAAAGTTTTTTGGAGGTCAAGTCTTGAAGAAAGAAACTGTTCTTTACTCTGTAAACATGTTAAAGTCAATGTTTGAAAAAAATATTACAAGTCAAATAGTACTCAATTTTTTCCCACTAAGTCCATATTTTCAGTTATACCCCCTGGAAATCTACTTCAGTGAAGCCTTTGATTCATGCTATGTAAACTGTTATTTAAATCCTTTCCTCATAAGTGTCATACTTCTCATTTTGTTCTTGGACATTACTCGTTATAGAGCTGCCTCCCTGTAGTATGTAGCGCGTGAGTTGTGAGGGATCATTTTCGGTTATGACTGAATCTGAGTTTGATGTTGCTCCATGATAATTGATATTTAAGATTGATTTTTTGTGTGACACACTTGACTTTGTAATATCATTATCTGTGTCGGTACTAATTTGAACTTTTTTTCCAAATAAGTCTTAGAGAGCGAAAACAGTTTTACCAGGAACCAATATAATGATGTTGATGAACCTATTTTTGTATGCTTTAAATTGCACAATCGTTTGAAATATTCTGGTAAATTTTTGTTTATTTAGTTATACATTGATTCTTTTGTAAATATTTAAGTGAAAAATAGCTTGTGAAAAAAATGTACACTATGTACCTTATAGGTCTAATGTTATAAGGAAATAATAATAAAAAAAAAAAGAATTTAAATGTCAAAAATTGGATGTAATGAGAGACTAGTAAAATATTTGATTTTACAAGCTCAATAACTTCTGTTATGTTATAGGATTTTTTTTAGCTTCCTTCTGTAATCTGGGGGAAAAATGAGAACCCAATACATTTTTACTTGGAATAGCTATGCAATGAATTAAAGTTAGTTGCTATGTTTTGTGGAATGGCATCAATCAATATACGAGTTGCTTTGTTTTCATTATTTAACTTTATCTGAAAACCTGCTGACTAATTTTTTATTTTTACCCTTTATTAACAGACGTGTGCAAATAATGCCATAAGTTTTTATTGATCAAGCAAAGCATGCCAGTGCATTGCTGTACCTCTACTTGCATTATAAAAGTAACCTTTGATCTAGTTGAACATTTCCTAAATCTTAAGAAAGATCCTAAACGGCGATTGGACCTCAGACTGGGATACACGGTACATTGTCAGCCGTGAAGCATGTGCATACTGACACCAACACAACCAGGGAGGAACAAGGTGGATTAAGCAGGATTTGGACCCTGCATCTCTTGTATTGTAGGCCGATGCTCTAACCCCATCAATATTTAATAAACTCTAAAGTTAACCAATTTTTTATGGACATAGATAAAAAATGGTCACAGTACAACATTAATTGAAAAATGCAGTAAAATGTGGTGTTGTTGTTTTTTTGTATATTTATGCAAACAAACTAGAATAAAAATTTTACTGCATTCATTTATTATTCCATGTAGATGTACTTACATAAAGACAATATCTATAACAAATCCCAACAATGCAACTTTATAAAATTCAATCACGTTTCATTTTTTAAAAACAAACTCTTAGTTTTACAATAAATACACAAGGATATTAATTTGGAAAAATTCAACATGTAACACTGTACAAAAAATTATGATGGCAGCGCAAGTCACTACGATTATAGGGTTTTGTGAGTAACATAGGCCTACTCTATTGCCCTTTGCAAACAAAATTGTTCTTTTTTCTTTTTAATTCCAGCTTTGGGGTGCATGTATTTTCTTTTCAATGGCCCCTTATAATTAGATAACATAGAGCAATAAGTAATTTCAGAACCTATTAGCACCGCAGCTAGTGAGGTAATGAGCCGCATACTTTGTACACCACGTCATGTATTAAGCTAATGTACGAAAAGTAACAACAAAATAGAAACGACAGTATAAACAATGTTGAGGGATTATAACCGCACTAGATGTTGCAACAGTCAAGGCACAATGATGCCTTTACCAATGATGCCAGTCTTTTATCCTCTAATCGAACGTAATTATGAACCAAAGGAGGTGAAAATCAGATCGAAACAAAGTGGGCGACAGACTACATTGTATGAGGAAGAGTCTGAATCATGTAATCCTTTAAAAATAAAATCATAGCATGCATCAATTTAATTAACGTTTAAAAGTTTAAATTTGGACAATAACCAGTCGTCCTAATTGCAATCATTCCACCGTTATGTGCATGTAGGCTATCTGTATAAAATTTAGATCATCAATACAATTCAGCATCACTTACATTTGCTTTACATTACACAAAGACATACATATTTTAAATAAGAGGGGTTACAGTGCTTGTCAACATACTTTCCCTGTTAGTATGAACTGAAGTATCACACAGACCACACGCAATTCCATGGCCGCAATTGTTATCTGAATACAAAATTTGCATACAGTACATGTAATACTGATCAGTATTGAAGAAAGCCCCCTGATTAATGGAAGTGGAATACAACCCATAGAATGGATGCTTTTAGCAGAGTTTACACGACCAAGGTATTTTTGTTCCGTTTGCATCAATTACGACCCCTTGTTTCCCTCTTCTGGCGCCGGGATGGGATGGGTTGAACATGCATAATCAATCCTAAATGAAAAAGTCGGATGACACTGTGGAACTAGAGATGAATGAACAGCACGCGTAATTTTGAATGATGAAATCTGAGCCAGGCGCCTCACGGTAATTAATTACTCTAGTGAGGCTTTAAGTTTAATCTTTCTCAGGTAATTTAACAGTTCCAGTGCCTATTGAATTACTGTGCTATTAAGAGACCTTTTCTAAATTATCCCAGGGACCGAGGAAGTCCTTTAATTGTCCAGTCTTTCCCTTGCATGATCTATCAAAACATCTTTCTTTCTGTCGCTTATTAACTATCTACCACCTCTTCTTGTAAAGTTCTCTCACTTTCTTCTAAATCCGTAAAGCCAACATTGTTAGAATTTTCATCCTCAGCGGCGAGATTCGCCTTAACAGCAGTCTTTGCTATTTCATCTTCGACTTCTTGTATTGGCCAGGTTGGATCTTCATCCATATTGTTTTCTTCTCCATCTTCTTCCACTTTTCTTTCCCTCAGATCGATACTTATATCATTGTTAAAGCTCATGTTAGATTTGCTTCTTCTCAGCGTACTATTGCTGAGTCTCTTGGTGTTTGAACTGTCGCTGACATTCTCTCCAGTGTAGACGCTGCCGTTATATATTTTCCTACTGGCCACGCTGGTGGAGCGGCTGAGCGAGGTGGTTGTGCTCCCGATGACAACAAACTCATCGAGGTCCGCGTGCACTGCGATGTCTGAATACCTCGCTCCGGATTTCACAGAGGGCGCAGGCTTGTTCATCCCGAACATCATTTTGAGCATCACAGTTTCAGTACAGTGAGGACTAAAGCCGTCGACTTGTGGAATGCGTGGTCTGATGGTCCCGTTGTTGTTAGCTGCGCTTGATGGATCATTGGCGTTACCATCAATCCGAGGGTAGATCTTGTTGAAATGGATGTAACTGTTGACAGAATTGAAAACATAACGGTTCGATTTGGATTGCGAGAGAAGCGCCTGTTTTTCGCCACCGCCGATCCTGTGGTTGTTGCGATAAGGGTTGTTGTAGTTCACCTTACCTGTAGTGTTGGTGATGTTGCTGTTACAGAGGCTGGCGTTGCTGTCGTCTTTCTTTACGTACTGCGTGCAGTGCTTAAGTCGAACACTGTCAGAGCTTGAGGTGCCGGCACCAGCCCCGTTCTCCGCGAGGGGTTGGTTAACTTTCAAACATCTCTGCAAAAGTTCAAGATCGGCGCCTGCAGCCGAGGAGCAAGGAGGCACAGGGGGAGCCCCACTGCTCTCACGTGACATACATCTGGTAGACACGCCCCCTCCATGCTTCCGGCTCCGGCTGCCGCTGATGAGAGGAGGTGAGCCACCCGGCCGGCTGGACATGTCGGGCACTAAACACGGCACTTGTCTGCCTGCAAGATCAGCGTAATCTCCGAGCCCGTGCTCTTCTTCCTCGCCGGTTTTAATATTAACAAGTCGAGGTGTGGTCAGCTGCTGACCCGTTAGAGAAAAATTATCTAAATACTTGAGCCCTCGATTCGGACCCCGACCTTCTCCGTGTCGACCAAACAGATCCTCGCCGCTAGGAGTCTGTGTGGAGGCAGTCGGTGTGTACAGCTTAGGTCTGTTTAATATTCCGCTCGACGGTTTCGTCTGGTTCGGGGCCGACATGGGCGGGCCTAAATAAAAATACGCGGGTCCATTTGCGGCATTGGCACTGTTTCCTAGGACTGTGTTGGCATTCGGTGCCACATCTATGTCCACGTTTCGGATAGCACGGTACGCAGAGCTCGCATGGCGTGGATCCACGAGAAGGCTCTGCATAATATCATGCTTGTGTCGGGCCCTGTACAATTCCTTGGCCGACGTTTTATAGTGTCCAACTCGCTGGTGAGGCACATACACCTGCACGTTTTTCGAACCTTTAAAGCTGTTATTGCCGTTAACTTCTGTGTTCATACTCGGCGCCGACGAGACCTTGGAATGACCGATTTCTTGGTCTTCCTGCTGAACCGGTTTGCCTCGCAGAAGAAACTGGATGTTTGGGAGAATCGTGTTGCCTTGATGAGTATAAGCACAATTAACCCTGGCGACATTGCTGATACTGTCGCTAATCTGTTGGCGTGTGTATGCTAATGCTGAATCCTTTGTATGCTGCGTATCTAAATCTGCAGTGCTAAGGCCTCGATTTGCCTGCTGCACCCTTTGCAGGAATTCAAGCCGCCTTGAGGCAGCACTGCTGGAGCTCGACGAGGGGATGCTGGAGGCAAGAGATCTCCCGACCTTGGAGTTTACCGGTACCGGTACGTCCTGTCCCGGCTCGGGTATGAGCACCAGAGTGGGTCGGCTAGCCCGGCCTCTGGAGGCTCCCCTAGACGCTGCTGGCTCGCCGTGGAAAGTGGGCGACACAAAGGAAGCTGGAGAACCTTCGACGGCCTGGCCTAGCATGCCGAGTGGGCGTCGACTTGGCGATGAGTCGAGAATAACTCGGGGAGCAGATTTACCCTGGATTCGAAGTTTGTCTATAACTTTGGTGCCCATTGCTCCAGAGAGAACGAGTTCGTCACTGATGTTTATTCATTAAATCTTTTGCTTAAAGATAAACGTTCCTGGAAATATAGCCCGAGTTGCATGTTTCTTAGGTCGAACATCCAACAAAGGCGTTTTCAAAATATGCGATGAGCCGAACCGATGTACAGAAAGGACATACCTGTAGCGTGGACAACTCTGTGGGAAAGAAAACCATGGATAATAAGAGTTAATAAAACTGTTTTGAAACATGTTAGTCGAAACATATAAAAGAATATCGCTAGTGGTATCAGTTGTCAATTATAGTTAAATCACGTTTGCAACTTATTGTCAACAACAAAAACAAAAAATAAAATAATAATAATAACAACATCATCAACAACAACAAACGCGTTCAACCATAGAGAAGTCAGTAGTGCAAAAAGCGTCTAACTTTTTTCTTTATAGCTGCTGATAAAAATATAAGACTCCTATGTAATGCATGTCGCTAGTAAAAAAAAAAAATAAACACATATTTAAATGGCACCGAATTATTGTTATTATTATTATTATTATTATTATTATTATTATTATTATTATTATTATTATTATTATTATTATTATTATTATCATTATTATTATTATTATTATTATTATTATATTCATCATCATCATCATCATCATTATCACCACCACCACTACCACCACCACCACCATCATCATCATCATCATCATTCTTTTTTCTGTTTCTGTAGCTTACATTTCAACCCTTTACTGTTTTAGATGCCAGTATAATTTTGTCATATCATTACTTTTCGTTAACACCGTCATAAAGTACTCCATGCCATAATTATGCTCGTTTACTCTTAAAAAAATAGCAAACACCTAACAGATTTGAAACTTTTCTTTATGCTAAAATATCATTTTATAGTGTTAATACCGTTATTGTTAATAACCAACACACAACAGCATTAATTTTTTTAGACTGGCTCACAAAGAATTCCTTAAACATTTCACCCCCTACAGAGATACGAAATCGATCTCAGTATGGCAACAATGGTGCCAGTGTGCACAGCGAGATCTCAACCGGGCATTTAAAACTGCAGACATACCACAGTGCTGCACACAAACACTATAATTATTGAAGCATTAATTTCCTTAAGAAAAAACAAAGGAAGGGCAAGAGGGGTCATTGCCTACATAAATTAAAGTACATGTACTTGTAATGACTAAATAAAATCCCTGAAACAATTGAAAAAAAAAAAGACGAAAATACAACAAGCACGGATCTAACGCCACGCAATAAAGCCAGTTCCCCGCTTTAAAGTTTTTAAGTTTTTTTTTTTCTTAAATATTTTTTAAAATTATTTTGCTCTCATACGACCATCATTGTAATTATATCAATTATTAATTGACTGTATTGGGGGTAAAGAAACTAAGAAGAAAGTTTTAACCATAATTATCGTAATCAAATAAATGCAGTTTGCGGTATAAAATATTTTCCAAAAAGCTAAAGACGAGATAAGTTAGAAAACGAATTCTAAAAAAAAAGTTAATCCTAGGTCATAAAAAATTCCAGAGCTAATGCCCAGGACTTGGTCTGGCCCATTATACAGACGTCGACCCAACCAGAAGTGGAAAAACTCGGCAGCTAGAGCATTGCAGGGTTCGAACCTGTGGTCTTCCGAAGAGAAGCCAAAGCTAACTAAATTTGGACCACCGCGCGCCTTCAAAAGATATTGTACTCTTAGACTTATGGTTTCACGGAATTGGGATTACGTAGATCTATTTCTTAACGAGCTGTAGAGACCCTTTGTGTCATAAAACGTTATCAGTTTATGGCACACAGTGCAGTTCAGTGATAAATTCACCCAGGACATGTTGCATGCATGGCACTCCTTATTGTTCAAAGAATGAATTTGTTTAGGCTAAATGAACAAGAACAAATGCGGAACACGGCGGAACATATAGGTGTAAAAAGCAAGATAAAATGAAGTATCATTGCTTTAACTTTAAAAAAATTGTAGGACAAAAGGCCCACCTACGGTAAAGCTTAGTGGTAAATATTTTTTTATCAAGTGATCACTCCTTAAGTGTTCGTTTACTGGCTCTTAAACTTGATAGCAAATAATCCTCTTTTAACTGTGAGATTTGCATCATTTGTTTAAAGGACACTTGCTGTGTAGTTTGTTCTAGTAGCCTCTCAAATGGGCGAAATTTTCAATTCCATCGGAAGTACATTTGTATATTAATACAAGTATTATCCCCTAAAGAGTTCTATACATTACTGTAATCACTGTATGTAAGAATCGCCCCCGCCCCCCGCCTCCCTAAAAAAGAAACAAACAAAAAAAGTATATTATAAGGCTTCCTTTTCTAAAGGATAAAAGTACACGTGTATAACTAAGAGGGGAGTGTCTTTTGAAATGTTTACGAACAGCAGCCCTTCAGCAGCGAAATAATTTTAGTTATAAATTTTAGCTCATAAGTTCTATGGTGGTTAAAATGCACTCCCTGGCCAGCCCTAGCGGTTGAAGCGGCTCATAAGTGATAAGGTGCGATCCGCATTGTTCTCCATTTGTTAAGAACCTACAGCGGATAACATTATTTCTCTCTATTTTAGGATGCCTTGCTACCCCATTCACCCCTGAGACATATTTGACCAGAGTAGCTGCCACCCCCCCCCCCAACACACACACAATAAAGAAGAAAAAAAATGAAACGAAGTTTATTATGGGACTTCTTTTTCTATAAGATAAAAATACATGTATACAACTAAGAGGGGAATGCCTTTTCGAATGTTTACGAACATTATTGATTGATGTTCACAGCCCTTCAGCAGTGAAAAAATTATAATAAATTTTTAGTAATTTGAGTCTTCGCTCTTAGTACCAGACATAAGCTTATAAGTTATATGGTGGTTACATGGATTACTAAACTCTAGTAGTCCTTGGGTGGTTAAAATGCACTCCCTAGCAGTTGAAGCGATAAGGTGCGATCCGCATTGTTCTCGATTTGTTAAGAACATACGGCGGATAACATTATTTCTCTCTATTTTAGGATGCCTTGCTACCCCATTCTCCTGAGACATATTTGACCAGAGTTGCTGCCCCCCCGTCTCTCTCTCTCTCTCTCTCTCTCTCTCTTCCCTAAGTTCACCAGCAAGCACGAACCTGTGATAAATTAGTGTCTACACTTGCGAATTTGAAAATTGTGTATAGAATCAAAGGTGTTTTAGAGGCCATTGCTATTATAAAATACACAGCAATATTTTGCCTATTCAACGATAGTTACATTGTTTTATTTTCCTTCTGTCTTCTATGTTAAATCCTAGTTAATAGCAGACTCAACGATCGAAAAAAGTAGAATTAGAAAACATGCACAGCGAGGTTATTTAATAGGGTTTTAAAAGATCGTTGGTGCACAGCAATATTTGGTTCCTTGATGTAATAATTACATACTAAGCTGTCCCCGCAGTTGTTTTTTTAAATCCATTCTAAACCCCAAAATTTGAAAAAATGTAAACCCCCCTCTCCCAAAAAAAAGGCACGATTTGCCATAAAATCTGTCAAAATTCCGAAAACTTCCACAAAATTTGCAAGATGAACGTAAGAAAACATGATAGTTAAACACTTTTCTTACACCGGTGGTGATTTTGTAAAACCCAGTGGTCTCTTTTGTTTAATAAGAAATCCATACATTTCTACTAACAAAGTCAGTTTTAAAAAATTGATTTTGGCACGTAGCTGGAATCTATGTACGGAAGTTATATTGAAACTACGTAAATCGTTGATTTGGACACCTTAAATTTAAATAAATTGGAGGTGATTTTGACACTCTTTTTTCCAGAGAGAAAAAAATGCGAGTCCTATCAAATCATCGGCAGTGACAAATATAGAAAAGGAGTTGAAAAAAAAGATAGTAAAAACAGAGAGAAAGAACGAGCAAGCGAGAGAGAGAGAGAGAGAGAGAGAGAGAGAGAGAGAGAGAGAGAGAGAGAGAGAGAGCGAGAAGAAGAAGAAGAAGAAGAAGAAGAAGAAGAAGAAGAAGAAGAAGAAAAAGAAGAAGAGCTTTATTTTACTCTAGGAAGAAAGATTATTTATAACCGTGTGTAAAAACGTGTTGTTAAAATGTATATGTAACTAGACTCATTTGAAACTATTGTGCGTGTGTGTGTTCATTGTGGGTTATGAAGTTGAACTTCTGAAGGAAATCTGGTCAAGATTTTTATTTAATTTTTGACGAATTTTTTTTAGAATAAAAACAAAACAAAAACAAAAACAAAAACAAACAAAGAAAAAAAAAACCCACGTGAATTTTCGATTTTTTGCGGGGACAGATTTAGCGGGTTTCCCTTCTTTTCGATTAAGGAAAGGTTGAATGATCAAATTAAGGGATTTGTTAAAATAATTATGAACTAGCTCAGGTCATATTATTTACGTTTTGAAAGCCAGAGTGATATTAAGTGCAACTGAATCCTTCTTTGAGCATGCGTAACACCCCATAATTGTTTTGAGGAGTGTCTTGTTTTTTAAAGAGAAAAGGAACAAATACGTTATAAATGAATTTGAGGGAGGGAAGGGGGGGGGGGGTAGATATCGATTGCTGTATAAGAAAAGTTACTGCTTGTTTATTAACAACTTTAATAGAAAAAAGTTAATTAAAAAAATAACAACGTTTAAATCATTTTTGAGAAAAGTAAATTGCAGTTGTGTAGAAGACCTAGACTATAGACATGGAGACACAGAGATAGAAAGAGAGATGTAAATACAGGCAGAGAGTGAGAGTGATAGAGAGAAATAGGGAGAGGAGAGAGAGAGAGAAAGAGAGAGAAAGAGGGAGGAGAGAGAGAGAGACAGAAAGAGAGAGAGAGAGAAAGAAGGAGAGTATAGAAAGACATAAAGAGACACAGTGAGAAAGAGTGAGTTAGAGACAGACATAATATAAACAAAGACAGACAGAAACACAGACAGCGATAAAGAAGCTAGTTTGATCAAAATAGATTTTAGATTGCCATTTGTGCCATGTATTATTGAACTGAAAAAATCGGTAGCCTATACACGACTGTATCCTGTATCCTAATGGAATTTAAGTCGATGTCACCGATGTTTATTTAACAAGGCTGCTTTAAGCCATTTTAAAGACACCCGCACGCTTCACTGCCGATGGGTGTTTATCTGTTTATAATTTAAGCAGAATTGTTTTACTGGAGTGTACGGTTTTTTAATTTCGACATTTTTAGTATTATGATATCGTGAAAAACTTCTCGGGACTTCGAAAACTTTTTACGGTATTCTGAATGTTACAAATCTGGAAAAATCAAAATATCAAGTTTGTATATAAGCAACAACAATACCATTGAAAACAACAATGACAACAAAACGTTCTGATTAATACCCAATGTATGCACATGAGGAGTAGTATGTATATTATAATATACAGTTAAGGAATCCTTTACGGCGTAGCCTCTCAGATACGAGCCACTCCCTCCTATTACAACTTATATCTTTCTAGCATTTTTCTCATGTTTTTTTTTAGTGGACAAAACTCCAACAGAAATGAACATTATCATTACACATTTGGATCGGTAGATACCTTTTCTGATGCTTGTACAACATCTTCTAATTCAACAAATTTGGTTAAATTTCCCTTTTCGACTGTCTCTCTCTCTCTCTCTATCTCTCTCTCTCTCTGTCTCTCTCTCTGTCTCTCTCTCTCTGTCTCTCTCACTCACACACATACACATACACTCGCTCACTATCTTTATGTGTAAGTTTTTCTTTCTTTCTTTTTTTCTTTTTTCTCATTCTCAGCAATTACTGTATACCTCACTGATTTCGCCCCCTTTATTTTCCTTCTCTTACCCTTGTTCATACAGACAAATGCGTCTAAAAAGTCAAACGCTTTATACAAAGTTTTTATCTAGAACGTGTAAAGGCTCTCACAAATCTAAACTAAAACATAATTCAATCCTAAGACATGATTATGTATGGACCAGGCGCACAGCCGTACACTCCAGTAGAGATTCACTCCAGGGAAAGTTTAAACCAGTACCGACTGAGCTTATAGGCGCCGCCCGCCCCACCCTGTAGAGATCGGAAACAAACCCTGCACTTTTTCATTGTTATCCAACTTCCTGTCTACTGAGCTCAAACAAAATTAAGGATAGTAGAATAAACTTCTTTCTCCTTGCTTAATCTCTTTTTAGTTTCTGAAATACGTGTAATAGGTTATAGAAGAGTCAAGTATTCTAATTTTTGAAACGTTTGAATATGACAGAGAAGTTCAAAACCTTATAAGAGGTTAAACATGTTTAATTTATTTGAACTCACCTGACTTCGCCACACTGAAATTTTCTTAAAAAAAGAGTTAAATGTTAACTTATTGGTCTTTTAAGCGGTCTTTTGGTTCACATCTGCCACTTACGGATTAGGCAAGATCGAACATGCTGTACAGGAGAAAAAATCATCAAAATAAATCCTGCGTACAAATAAACTATCAATGTACTTTGCACAGGAGAGAAAATTATCAAAAATAAATCCTGGATGCAAACAAAGTATCACTGAGAAGTGAGAACTACCTGTGGAAACCTTGCCACAGCGAAGATTGTTAAACACTTGTTGGAATACAATCTAGTCACTAAGTAGAAATCCAAACGCGATCTCAATGCGGGCTAATCTTAGTCTATTAATTATTTCTCTTCTACTGCTTTTCTTGTTTAGACTGTAAGTACCGGCATCCGCAACAGGTTGGGATTTTGGACCTTTGGCAAACAATCTGCTCGTTCTCTATTTTAACTACCGATGTATTATATCAGGCAACAAAGGGTCAAATCTATGCTTACCTATTAATAAAAAAAAAATAAACGTGCTTTTTTTCACGACCTTCGTTTATGATGTCATATGACAAACCCTGTGTCAAAAATCAATCAGTTCTAACCACTGGTGGCTGTGGCTCTATAGATCTAGTGTGTGTCCTCTCGGGCTGGTTAACTGGTTGGCGCGACCACACAAACCTGCAGGTCGCTAGGACAGCTTAGAGACCTGGGGCCATAGGGGGATTAGTTCCTACCGCTTTAACACGATTATCTTGCGCTGGCAAATCCGTGCTCTCTCAACCCGCTCTCTGAGCAGACAATAACTAGAGCAAAAGGTGTTAGCACCCAAATAGAAAGAAAAGAAAAATAGGCGAGGGATTAAGTATATTGTTATAATGCTTTGCTAGGGTAAAAAGGTCCTTTAAATAATGCAATAGGCATTCATTAGAAGTGCCGTTGTAGCCTTTGTACCACACCTTCCACCTAAAGAATAAACCACACACATTCTTACACATTCCAAACACATACACACACGCCTCAGATTTTTTTTAATTTAGTGTACAAACTAGTGCAACTTTTGTTAATTGAAAAACAATGCAGTTCTGTCAGTCTATTTTTCTACATCTGCCTACGCCTCTCTGTGTTTCTGTCTCTCTTCTCCTTGTCTATCTGTCTCTGTCTCTATCTGTCTGTTTCTGTCTGTTTGTCTGTCTGTCTGTCTGTCTGTCTGTCTCTCTCTCTCTCTGTCTGTCTGTCTGTCTGTCTGTCTGTCTGTCTGTCTGTCTGTCTGTCTGTCTGTCTGTCTGTCTGTCTGTCTGTCTGTCTCTCTGTCTCTCTCTCTCTCTCTCTCTCTCTCTCTCTCTCTCTCTCTCTCTCTCTCTCTCTCTCTCTCTCTCTTTCCTTTCCTCGCTCATTTGAAAAAAAAAAAATCCTGTTGCTCTGTAAACTGTTATCGGCTTGGTCTATTATAGTCTATCAAATCTGTCTCCCCAGAAAGTGGCAAAAGCTGCAGCCCAAAATGAAGAAAGTTGCAAAAACAAGATTCATTATCTCAAATTCAATTCCACTGGAAATAAATCGTGTTTTTTTTCTTCAATATTTTTCCCTCATATCTGCAAACCCTATACACAAAAGTATTTAAAAAAATTAAAATTTATTAAAACAAAACAAAACGATAATAATAAAAACAATATTTAAAAAAATTAAAGGAAAACAAACAAGTAAGCAAATAAGTTAGAGTTGTGGATAATGGGACAAGAAAAATAAGAACATTCAAATCTTAATAAGAAGTTTTTAATTTCGAGATACAAATAGTGTTTGTTTAGAGGTAAAAAAAAGGTTTTTGGAAGTGAAATATTTTTTGTCATTGAAATAGTGAAAGACGACAAAAACTGATTTTTAATCATCTTTAAACAAGAAATGATAAAAAAATTTTTTCGACAACCCGCCTGACTGTCTGTCTGTCTGTCTGTCTGTCTGTCTGTCTGTCTGTCTGTCTGTCTGAATTAAAATTGTATAATAATGCAAACAATCCCAACGTTCTCATTTTATTAGCAGACTAAAACTCAGTTTAAAAAAAAAGAGTTAATTTTGAGAAAAAAAAATTACACGTGTTACAGACAAAAAAAATATCAATACAGTTTTACTACATATAAATTATAGATGCTAAAAAACAAAGAACTCAATCTACAGGAGAACACTGAAACAACACCAAATATGAAAGGCTTAAAACAGACGTTGTGTTCGAGTGTTTATTCTCCTATTCTATCTAGGCACGCGTATGCATCAAAAGAACTTGTCTGTCATCAGAAACCTATCCATCGACAAAGCTGAACAATTAAGTTAGTTACATTATTTTTTTTAGGAACACATAGGCCTTGATCCAGGAATTTAATTTCTTCCGTATTAGTACATTAAGTGATAAAAACCGATAACTTGAATATTAATATTTTTAATGAATAAATAATAATAATAATAATAATAATAATAATAATAATAATAATAACAACAACAACAACAACAATAAAAATAATTGGCATTTACATTATGTATATTCAAAGCAAGTGCAATGATACATGGGTCAATAAAATTGTTTAAAACTGTAAAAACGCATAGCCCATACAACTAAAAGTAGAATAAAAATGCTAAAAATATAAATAAAATAATGCCCAAAATATGTTTAAAGTTATGCTTATGGCAATGATAAAAATACACAAATGAACATTTTTAGTATGAATTGCCTATAGCAAAAAAGTGCACAATTAACCTTAGTCTATTTTCAAGATAAACTAATACATTAAGAAAAAAAAATATTTTAATCAACTCTTAAAACTATCTATTTGATCTGTTTCTCTAATTTTCTTAAGAGTAAACTCCATGTGTTGGGACATAGCTCAAAAAAGCACAATCACCAACATAGACTTTAAATTTCTTCTTCAAATATCTAACAATAAGACGCCATTTGAGGATTGTAAAACTCATCTCGGCTGATGCATCAACAATTTTGGTTTGCTGTTTTTACCTTCGGGGTTATAACCACCTTAAAAGTTGGACCATTATTCATATTTATCGCATCTAGACTATTTTTTGTGAGATTGCTGTGATTTTCTCCCATAAAGCAAGTAACGGTGTCATTAAAAAATGAAAAATATTATATATATATATATACACACACACACACACACACGCACACTTTTAATTAAAGTGTAGAATATCAAACTTACTCATGATCTAGGATGTTGTCAGAATCAACATCCTTAAATCTCTGACTTTCTAAAATAGTATCAACATCCTGAAATCAGACAGAGACAAATGTAAAGATTACTGTAACCCATCATGTTCTCCTCTTGACAAAGTTCTGTCAGTTCATTTCGGAGACCTAGGGGGTTTACTTTATTCATTTGATCGCCAAATCATGGTAGTTTTACAACTCAATCTTGAATTCACAATGTTTTACTGACAATACAGGCTAACATTTCCTGTTATCACTGGTGACTTGGGTGTAATAGTTAAAAACAATTGCTAGGGTAAAAAAAAAAATATTTGTATCTATCAGTCACATAAATTTGATGTAGTTAAAATGCAAGCCATTTCTCATCAATCAGAATTATTTATACACTTTGTTCCTTTTTTTTTTTTCACAACAAAGCTATTTCACATAAGGACATATTACAGATCATTGTATACATATAATATCGACATTTCATATAGGTATGTATTAAAACCAAGACGAAATAAAAAATAAAACAAAAGAAAAACAAAAAAGAAAAACCATAAAAAATTTAAAAAATAAAAAATAATAAAAAAAAATTTAAAAATATTGAAGAAGTTTAACCCATATTTTAGACAAGGAAGAAATTGTAAACTATGATTTCATGGGTAGAAAGAAACGTAGCTTACAGAACATTGGATTAGCTATCAAATAACATATTATTAGTCAATATACATGTGTATAGGTGTGTATATATTTGATTTGCTAACCCAGTTCTAGAAAACGAGGTGGAGTGATGCTGACAAAAGCCAATATTTACCAAGTTTATAATCTGGTGTCTATCGTGAAACATTTTATCAATCACTATATCTAATAGCCCTGTGAGAAAGGCCCTATGCGAAAGTAAAACTAAAAACAAAACACAAAAAAACAAAATCAACAAAAAAATGAATAAAGGATGGGGTATCACAAGCAAAAAGGTACTTAGTTGCTTGTCCAAGTTTGCAAAATGCAGATAATAATATTATAAGTATGAATATCCTATGATTTTAAACATACCAAAAGACAAAATCTACTGAAGTTATAATGGAGTAACTATTTTAGAGCATATTACCATTAATAGTATTATAACTATGAAGGGGAAAAGCCTAAATAATGCAAACAAAAAAGTAGATTTTTATGCGTATCCAAGTTTTAGAAGTCGAAATAGAATATTGTTATAATATCCTCATCATCATCATCATCATCATCATCATCATCATCATCATCATCATCATCATCATCATCATCATCATCACCATCACTACAATAATCATCTTCCCCATCACCATCATCATCTCCATCATCATACACCCCCCCACAGACCCACGGACTCCCGCACCCGCCAGAGGTGCGCAAGTTCCAAGAGCTCATCGACGCCAACGCGACGTCGATCCTGTACTACAGCCTGGCTGGTCAGACTGACCGGTCGAGGGGAGTGGTCACCCGGCTGGCCGCAGGTCCTCTCCTCACGGAGATGGTGGACCAGGCGCGCGCAGTGGTAGCCGGACATGGGTGAGCTTTTGTCGTCGTTGTTGTTGTTTTCCTTGAGCTTGTCATTCTACTTCTCTCCCCTGGCCCCTCAGGAAATCGTAGCCTTTCTAAGAACTGCAAGAAGTTAAAATATTTGCGCTTTTCTGCAATTTCTTGCAACTTGACATAAAACAAGAAACAAAGCAAACCCCCAAAAATCGAGACAACTGAAAATCGTGGCAAGGTGACACAATTGGTTTCCATCCCCTTCTCTGCCTCTCTCTCTCTCTCTATCTAGAATTCCACCTTTCCATTGAAGGTTTAGCTAAAAAAAAATAGGAGAAAAATCATCAATCTAGAATTCCACCTTTCCATTGTAAGTTTAGCTAAAAAAAAAAAAGGAGGATCAGCGATCAATATTTCACCTTTCCATTTGGATTTAACTGACAAAGAAGAGGAAAATCAGTGATTGAGAATTTGGCCTTTCTGTTGTAAATTTAGATACAAAAAAAAACAAGGAGAAGAATCAGTGATCAAGGATTGTTTACCTTTCCGTTGTAGACCACCCTGACGAAGAAGGAGGCGTCGTCAACTACGTCCTGATACAGCTCCAGGCGCAGGTCGGAAGCAAAGGGGGGCCACTCGTTGTTCCAGAGTCCGAGCGACTCCAGGAGGGACGACAGGGTGCTATCATGGGACGAGTAGAGGCACAGCTTGAGGACTCTGGGAAGATGAGAATAACAACTCAGGTAGAGAATCCTCACAACTGAAAACATTTTTCACATCTGGCACACAAAAGAACAAAAGAGGGAAAAAAAAACACTCTATGCTAAACCCCCCTATGCACCAACAGAAACAGCATTAGGATTGGGGCATTTTTCTGTCATCAATCCCAGGAGAAAAAATTAGAAGAAGAAGAAGAAGAAGAAGAAGAAGAAGAAGAAGAAGAAGAAGAAGAAGAAGAAGAAGAAGAAGAAGAAGAAGAAGAAGAAGAAGAAGAAGAAGAAGAAGAAGAAGAAGAAGAA
>RQTK01000131.1:273570-287485 GCA_003991915.1 Elysia chlorotica
AAGAGAGAGAGAGAGAGAGAGAGAGAGAGAGAGAGAGAGAGAGAGAGAGAGAGAGAGAGAGAGAGAGAGAGAGAGAGAGAGAGAGGGAGACAGAGACAGAGGGTAGAGAAAGAGAGAGAGAGAGAGATAGATATAAAGAAATAATGGATCAAACCTGAGAGGAAAATAACAAATTCATTAAGAATTAAAATCAAAGGTGCCAAGTACCTTAAACTCATTTCTTCTACATTCAAGGGAGATTATTCCAATTTTGTAATCGTCTGACAGGATGACAGATTGGTCTCCCTTTAAGACGGTCATTTTCTTGTACTTGTTTGACAACTCTGGAAAACTTTGGCTGATCTTTATCTTTCCCTGCTAACAACATGTCATCATCATAATTATTTTCATTCCAAGCAGGGCAAATCAGGCACAGGACGTTACAGTTAATTGGTACAAACAAGGTTTATGTAGCAAAAAACATGAATTATGAAATTTATTACATTTTTGAAGGTTTGATAAGTAATTTCTTACTAAAAAAACGATTTTTGAGCCCTAATACTGCCCCTAAAAATAAATTAAAACTGTAAGAGTCCTCAGGCCCGGTTTTTGAGTTTTTTTTATAGTGTGTTAAAAATAAAAGGCACCAAATGAACTATATGAGGTTGAAAAATTATAACTCTTCCCTTTCTAGAAGTAGATGAAGTCAACTCAATTTCACCATGAAAAAGATCAATAAAGGGTTATTTCCTATGATTAGAGGCTTCTAGCTTTAAACAGGGGGGTGCGGTGGCCCTGAGGTAGCACATCGGTTTCCGATGCAAAAGGTCTGGGTTCGACTTCGAGCACTGGCGGTAGTGCTCCCTACTGGTTGGGTCGGTGTCAGTTTTAATGTGATCGGCTGATACAGGAGTCATGGTATCCCCGCCCTGTCTCGTGTGTGGCAGCACATAAAATTATCAGAGTCAGTTTTGGGGCCCGTCCACAATATAGCATATAAAGTGCTGATGTTGGACGTTAACCAACTCAACAACATCCCAACAGCTCTCAACATTTCCAGCTTGTGCCTGGTTTACCCTGGCTACCTCACACATACAAGCATTCTCTGAAAAAGAAATTTAGCATGTTAAATTGAAAACCTTTTGAGTGCCTTCCCTATCATTGTCTAACTGTAAGTCAGACACTCTCTTGTAGTTTAACAGCTCCTAATTTCTTAAATCAAAGGATTCACTTTTATTTTGCCAGAAATACTCATGAGATTGCCTTTTTTATGAGTTTTTCCAAAATTCATATCTTTTGAAACAATAAAGATAGATTAAACAAATTTGCAGATTTGAAAACGTATAATTATCTTTAAAAAAAAATAAAAAAATTTCACCACATACATGTGCGCAATGTGGCTCTGTTGATTTAAGGCTGATCCTACACGGCGATGGCTTTCAAGGCTAACATATGGAAATTTACGTGGTGTAACACAGTGGCATGGAGGGGATACCACGACCAGTTTCAGTCTGTACAAAATCTGACAAATTAATTTGCCCGAATGTCAGATCAAACTTTGTACCTCGTGATCTACGCTCGTACATCCACAATTTCAGCCTTGATTATTATCTCTTATTATTGGTCCTTGGATTTGAATTACTCTGTATGGAGCTTTGAAATGACCCACATTAGACGGATCAATCTGGACTTACGAACGAATGCGTGGCGACTCCAACAATATAACCACAAGTTATAAGATAATAACTTTTATCCCTGTACTTTGTTTTATTTGAAAAAAAATTGTTGGTCCGACTGTTGACTTAATGATCATTTTCTATGGCCTCCATTTATATGTGTCACTGTGACCTCATAAACCCCACTACTTGAAGAACATCGCAGTATTAAAAACACTGTATTTAAAATGTAGTGTTATTCCAAAGCATGAGAAAATATCCTTCTTAGATAAATTAAGATCTTTGTTTTTTATACATCTAAAAGTCACTACGTTTTAATAAAACCTTATTAAAAGACATAAACACTGAAAAGTAAAAGGTTAAATTTAGCATCAGGGAGAGAACTGGGCCCAAGTCCACCAAAGGGCAATAACTGCAACGGATGGCGAGGGATAGACTGAGTGAAAACTAAGCAAGCACAGGCAGACAGCCGTAATAACTAATCGATCAATAGGATAGTTTATTCTTCTTCCCATTATGTTTTTGTATTTCTTCTACTCTGATGGTCCACATTTCTACATATAAAAAATGAATATAGCATGATCTAAGTTAAAAATGAATATAGCATGATCTAAGTTAAAAATGAATATAGCATGATCTAAGTTAAAAATGAATATAGCATGATCTAAGTTAAAAATGAATATAGCATGATCTAAGTTAAAAATGAATATAGCATGATCTAAGTTAAAAATGAATATAGCATGATCTAAGTTAAAAATGAATATAGCATGATCTAAGTTAAAAATGAATATAGCATGATCTAAGTTAAAAATGAATATAGCATGATCTAAGTTAAAAATGAATATAGCATGATCTAAGTTAAAAATGAATATAGCATGATCTAAGTTAAAAATGAATATAGCATGATCTAAGTTAAAAATGAATATAGCATGATCTAAGTTAAAAATGAATATAGCATGATCTAAGTTAAAAATGAATATAGCATGATCTAAGTTAAAAATGAATATAGCATGATCTAAGTTAAAAATGAATATAGCATGATCTAAGTTAAAAATGAATATAGCATGATCTAAGTTAAAAATGAATATAGCATGATCTAAGTTAAAAATGAATATAGCATGATCTAAGTTAAAAATGAATATAGCATGATCTAAGTTAAAAATGAATATAGCATGATCTAAGTTAAAAATGAATATAGCATGATCTAAGTTAAAAATGAATATAGCATGATCTAAGTTAAAAATGAATATAGCATGATCTAAGTTAAAAATGAATATAGCATGATCTAAGTTAAAAATGAATATAGCATGATCTAAGTTAAAAATGAATATAGCATGATCTAAGTTAAAAATGAATATAGCATGATCTAAGTTAAAAATGAATATAGCATGATCTAAGTTAAAAATGAATATAGCATGATCTAAGTTAAAAATGAATATAGCATGATCTAAGTTAAAAATGAATATAGCATGATCTAAGTTAAAAATGAATATAGCATGATCTAAGTTAAAAATGAATATAGCATGATCTAAGTTAAAAATGAATATAGCATGATCTAAGTTAAAAATGAATATAGCATGATCTAAGTTAAAAATGAATATAGCATGATCTAAGTTAAAAATGAATATAGCATGATCTAAGTTAAAAATGAATATAGCATGATCTAAGTTAAAAATGAATATAGCATGATCTAAGTTAAAAATGAATATAGCATGATCTAAGTTAAAAATGAATATAGCATGATCTAAGTTAAAAAACGAATATAGGTTGATCTAGGTTAAAAAATGAATATAGCATGATCTAAGTTAAAAAACGAATATAGGTTGATCTAGGTTAAAAAATGAATATAGCATGATCTAAGTTAAAAAACGAATATAGGTTGATCTAGGTTAAAAAATGAATATAGCATGATCTAAGTTAAAAAACGAATATAGGTTGATCTAGGTTAAAAAATGAATATAGCATGATCTAAGTTAAAAATGAATATAGCATGATCTAGGTTAAAAATAAATAATTATAGCATTGTTATGGTTAAAAATGAATATAGCATGATCTAAGTTAAAAAACGAATATAGGTTGATCTAGGTTAAAAAATGAATATAGCATGATCTAAGTTAAAAAACGAATATAGGTTGATCTAGGTTAAAAAATGAATATAGCATGATCTAAGTTAAAAAACGAATATAGGTTGATCTAGGTTAAAAAATGAATATAGCATGATCTAAGTTAAAAAACGAATATAGGTTGATCTAGGTTAAAAAATGAATATAGCATGATCTAAGTTAAAAAATGAATATAGCATGATCTAGGTTAAAAATAAATAATTATAGCATTGTTATGGTTAAAAATGAATATAGCATGATCTAAGTTAAAAAACGAATATAGGTTGATCTAGGTTAAAAAATGAATATAGCATGATCTAAGTTAAAAAACGAATATAGGTTGATCTAGGTTAAAAAATGAATATAGCATGATCTAAGTTAAAAAACGAATATAGGTTGATCTAGGTTAAAAAATGAATATAGCATGATCTAAGTTAAAAAACGAATATAGGTTGATCTAGGTTAAAAAATGAATATAGCATGATCTAAGTTAAAAAATGAATATAGCATGATCTAGGTTAAAAATAAATAATTATAGCATTGTTATGGTTAAAAATGAATATAGCATGATCTAAGTTAAAAAACGAATATAGGTTGATCTAGGTTAAAAAATGAATATAGCATGATCTAAGTTAAAAAACGAATATAGGTTGATCTAGGTTAAAAAATGAATATAGCATGATCTAAGTTAAAAAATGAATATAGCATGATCTAAGTTAAAAAATGAATATAGCATGATCTAAGTTAAAAAATGAATATAGCATGATCTAAGTTAAAAAATGAATATAGCATGATCTAGGTTAAAAATAAATAATTATAGCATTGTTATGGTTAAAAATGAATATAGCATGATCTAAGTTAAAAAATGAATATAGCATGATCTAAGTTAAAAAATGAATATAGCATGATCTAAGTTAAAAAATGAATATAGCATGATCTAAGTTAAAAAATGAATATAGCATGATCTAAGTTAAAAAATGAATATAGCATGATCTAAGTTAAAAAATGAATATAGCATGATCTAAGTTAAAAAATGAATATAGCATGATCTAAGTTAAAAAATGAATATAGCATGATCTAGGTTAAAAATAAATAATTATAGCATTGTTATGGTTAAAAATGAATATAGCATGATCTAAGTTAAAAAATGAATATAGCATGATCTAAGTTAAAAAATGAATATAGCATGATCTAAGTTAAAAAATGAATATAGCATGATCTAAGTTAAAAAATGAATATAGCATGATCTAAGTTAAAAAATGAATATAGCATGATCTAAGTTAAAAAATGAATATAGCATGATCTAAGTTAAAAAATGAATATAGCATGATCTAGATTAAAAATGAATATAGCATGATCTAGGTTAAAAATAAATAATTATAGCATTGTTATGGTTAAAAATGAATATAGCTTGATCTAAGTTAAAAAATGAATAGGCCTTTATTAAAAATGAATATAGCATGATCTAAGTTAAAAAATGAATAGGCCTATATTAAAAATGAATATAGCATGATCTAAGTTAAAAAATGAATAGGCCTATATTAAAAATGAATATAGCATGATCTAAGTTAAAAAATGAATAGGCCTATATTAAAAATGAATATAGCATGATCTAAGTTAAAAAATGAATATAGCATGATCTAAGTTAAAAAATGAATATAGCATGATCTAAGTTAAAAAATGAATATAGCATGATCTAAGTTAAAAATGAATATAGCATGATCTAAGTTAAAAATGAATATAGCAAGATCTAAGTTAAAAATGAATATAGCATGATCTAAGTTAAAAAATGAATAGGCCTATATTAAAAATGAATATAGCATGATCTAGGTTAAAAATAAATAATTATAGCATTGTTATGGTTAAAAATGAATATAGCATGATCTAAGTTAAAAAACGAATATAGCTTGATCTAGGTTAAAAAATGAATATAGCATGATCTAAGTTAAAAAATGAATATAGCATGATCTAGGTTAAAAATGAATAATTATAGCAATATTATGGTTAAAAATGAATATAGCATGATCTAGATTAAAAATGAATGATCTAAGTTAAAAAATGAATAGGCCTATATTAAAAATGAATATAGCATGATCTAAGTTAAAAAATGAATAGGCCTATATTAAAAATGAATATAGCATGATCTACGTTATAAATTAATAATTATAGCATGAGCTAGGTTAAAATAAATAATTATAGCAATATGGTTGAAAATGAATATAGCGTGATCTAGGTTAAAAATTAAACATAATTAAAGCAATATTATGGTTAAAAAAAAATATAGCATGATCTAGATTAAAAATGAATATAGCATGATCTAGATTAAAAATGATTATAGCATGATTTAGATTAAAAATGAATATAGCATAATGAATAATTATAGCAATATTATGGTTAAAAATGAATATAGCACGATCTAGATTAAAAATGATTATAGCATGATCTAGGTTAAAAATAAATAATTATAGCATTGTTATGGTTAAAAATGAATATAGCATGATCTAAGTTAAAAAATGAATAGGCCTATATTAAAAATGAATATAGCTTGATCTAAGTTAAAAATGAATATAGCATGATCTAAGTTAAAAATGAATATAGCATGATCTAAGTTAAAAATGAATATAGCAAGATCTAAGTTAAAAATGAATATAGCAAGATCTAAGTTAAAAATGAATATAGCAAGATCTAAGTTAAAAATGAATATAGCAAGATCTAAGTTAAAAATGAATATAGCAAGATCTAAGTTAAAAATGAATATAGCAAGATCTAAGTTAAAAATGAATATAGCAAGATCTAAGTTAAAAATGAATATAGCAAGATCTAAGTTAAAAATGAATATAGCAAGATCTAAGTTAAAAATGAATATAGCAAGATCTAAGTTAAAAATGAATATAGCAAGATCTAAGTTAAAAATGAATATAGCAAGATCTAAGTTAAAAATGAATATAGCAAGATCTAAGTTAAAAATGAATATAGCAAGATCTAAGTTAAAAATGAATATAGCAAGATCTAAGTTAAAAATGAATATAGCAAGATCTAAGTTAAAAATGAATATAGCAAGAAGAGAGAGAGATAGAGAGAGAGAGAGAGAGAGAGAGAGAGAGAGAGAGAGAGAGAGAGAGAGAGAGAGAGAGAAACATACGGATTAAAGGAAAAGTCCATAAAAGAATCAGGGGAAAAAGGGAGAAAGAAAGAAAAGGAGTACAAAATAAATATAAGGAGATTAAAGAAGAAAAAAAATCTTAATGTAGGCAACTGAAGTAGTTCGAATAACACATTGACTCTTTAAAAAGTCATTATTGCTAGACCACAAAACAAAAGCCAAACAAAATTTATTCTCATTTAAGCAGTCTATGTTGCTTGAAATAGAGATAATACCACTTCCCTTTCGGCTGGGGAAAACTTAGAGAAACATAGGGGATGATCCTCACAGGGTGCGACATCGAAAGCGTATGACACTTATCTGAGTCAATGAGTTTGTTCAACAAGGAAAAACTTGATTGTTTCACTTGTTTGGTTGGTTCGTTTGTTTTCTAAAGGTCCCACTTCAGCAGCTTTCTATATCAGATAGATAACTCTTGGTAGACCCACGTTTCTTACACAGAGGGACAGGGTGCTTGTTCTTGATGAGCTAGCTCAAGCCTAAAGTAGATCTCATGAATTCTCATGAATGTCTTCCAAATAAGTTACATAAAGCTTGGAAAGCCACATTTCCTAGTTGTAGTCGTAGATGGCTTGGTTTAACGTCCAACATCAGCACTATATAAGCTATTTTGTGGACTGGCGTCTGACAATTTTATGAGCTGCCACACACGAGACAGGGCGGGGATACCATGACTCTTGTCTCAGTAGGTCACATTAAACTGACACTGACCCAACCAGTAGGGAGCGCAATCGCCAGGGCTCGAACTCAGACCTTTTGCGTCGGAAGCCCATGTTCAACCCCAGGGCCACCGCGCCCCCTGCATTTCCTAGAGGTTAAGACACCTGATAAAAGGAAACAAGCAAGAAGCTAGACGGCGCATAATTATAGAAAAATGCTCTGGGTAGTTAAAGGCATCGTCACATGTCAGGACGAGCTTCTTAACAAAACCCTGTACGCAAAACTGCCTGGCCACACAACTACAACAAAGGAAAGGCGTCTCACAGTCGACAGGCACTAACATAGAAACAAGAAAGAAAGCGTACATGGACTGATCCTATGGGAACCAAAACATGGAAAAAGAAGTGTGGGTGGACATCAACGTACATAACAAATATTGATCAACTTTAACAAGGAGGAGTAATACTGTGCAGCCGGAAAAATCCCGCTTGTGAATTGGAAGGCAGAGAATGATGGAAAAAGAAAGTAGAAAGTAATAGCATATGTTCGACTGTGGTCGCAAGATAGATCTAAATGAATCACACCTGACAGGCGCAAAAGGTAATCATTTTCTGTGGGAGACGTAGGGAGAAACTTGATGCATCTCCTTGTTCACACCATATGTATACAATTATCAGTGGGAATCCCCCAACTCCAAACTTGCCTCCAGACAACTCGTACCAACTCCTGACAACCACCCAGGCCCTGAGTGGCCAGCCAATTTTGAAGAAAACTCTGGGCCTGTTACTAAAGCCTATAAATAGCAACCTAACTGGATAATTGTGTTATTAACCTCAGAAATGAGTTATTACATGTTTGAAATAAAGTTTTAACTTAAAGTGGCGAGGACCAGATCTCCATTAGGAGCAGGCTCAGTGGTAGAGCGTGTAGCTTACATTTGGAAGTCCCCAGTTTTATCCCTGGGCAGGCAATTTAAATTCCCTACTTATTGAGTTTGTTTCAGTACATTTGACACTTCCACAGTTCCAGTCAGAAGTCCTGTAATCTCGCCTGTGTGTCTTTGTGGTAGCACTTTCAATTTTTAGACTTCAGCCTTGGGACCCGTCCGTCATTTAGCCCAGTTGCTGACAATTGATGTTGAAAAAAAAACAACTAACCAAATGATCCTATACGGTGACAGGTACTAAAACTAAGTTCTGACAATTCATCTATGGTGACTCAAAAGTACAAGTGGGGATACCAGGACAGCTGCCTTAATGGACACCGACCCAACCAGTGGAGAAAAAAGCAGCCTGATTAGGAACTGAACCTGGGAACTTTAAATGGAGACTGCACATTCTATTGCCTGAGCTTGCCCACCCAACTCTCAAAAACTTACCTTCATTCCTGGTTTGAGGTTCCGCATAAAAAACAGTTTTTTCTCTATGGCATGTAAAGTCACTTTGTGCTATGGAAATAAAAACACAGAAAAAAACAATAACAACTACAATTAATATTTTTCAATTGATTACAAAAGCGTTGATTGGAAACTTCATTTTCAAAATTATTAAAAGCGTAGAACTTCATATGATGTTTTGTTTTAATAAAAATAATAAAATTAAAGCAAACTTATTTTCTATACTATATTGTTTTCAAAACTGAACTTAATGCACACATTTATAATTTAGAAATTTTAAGTACAAAAAGTAAAATTAAGTTAAATACTAAAGATGTGAGATGGGACATATTTTACTGTGATGACAAAATGATTATTGAAACTGAATCTCTCCATGCAGCTGACATAAAACCTTGAAGTAAAAGGACAGAATAACTTTTAGAAACATATTTCTATATATTCAGACTAGTTTTATATCCAAGAGCATTGAAAGAACTACAACAGCCTTTTTTTCAGTATCATAGCAATTACATATTATTGTTGTTGTTATTATTATTACTATTATTATTACTATTATTACTACTACTACTACTGCTACTGCTACTGCTACTGTTACTGCTACTGCTACTGCTACTGCTACTACTACTACTACTACTACTACTACTACTATTATTACTATCATCATCATTATTATTACTAACACTGTATAATAATGAATATCATTCAAACCTTACATTAGTTACAAACTGTTTGTATTTTTTCCTGTGCCTCGAATTCTTGGATTTCTCTTTCATTACAATGTCGGTCAGGTTTTCAAGTTGTGTTTCGAGGTTTGAGATTTGCTCCCTTATTTCAGAAACATCATCTGTTATTAAAGGAATTGATAAAAAAAAAGACACAAAATTTAGATCATTTGAAATAGTGAACAGTTACAGAAAAGTGTGATCATATTGAACCAAAGAGATACTTAAACTAGGAAACGTTGCTCACTCTAAAAAAAAGACAATTTTAAATAATGCTAGGTAACTCATTTCCCAAAATGTGACTAAGTTATCTCATGATCAGGTCCCAGGTATATGATCTGAAAGATTACGTGATGCCACATGGGGGGTGGGGGGGTAAATGTTGAGAGAACAAAGGCAGTACCTGTTAAGGGATTAATTCCAAGATCTTCTGATTAGAAGCTACACACTATAAGGATTACTAATTTTTTATACACTATAAGGATTACTAATTTCTTATACACTATAAGGATTACTAATTTCTTGTACATTATAAGAATCACTAATTTCTTGTACACTATAAGGATTACTAATTTCTTGTACATTATAAGAATTACTAATTTCTTGTACACTATAAGGATCACTAATTTCTAAGGATTACTAATTTCTTATACACTATAAGGATTACTAATTTCTAAGGATTACTAATTTCTTATACACTATAAGGATTACTAATTTATTGTAAACTATAAGGATAAGAATTACTAATTTCTTGTACATTAAAAGGATTACTAATTTCTTTTACATTATAAGGATTACTAATTTCTTTTACACTGTAAGGATTACTAATTTCTTGTACACTATAAGGATTACTAATTTCTTGTACATTATAAGGATTACTAATTTCTTGTACATTATAAGGATTACTAATTTCTTGTACATTAAACATTATAAGGATTACTAATTTCTTGTATACCAAGACTGACGTCATTAAAGAACTGTGTCTAAACTCTTCTAATGTACAAGAATAACTAACCTTATGTGTACTATGAGGGGTACTTATTTTCTGCTTAATGCGACAGGTGTTTTTTTTCTGCCTTATACGAAGGGTACTTATTTTCTGCTTAATACGAGGGGTACTTATTTTCTGCTGAATATGAGGGTACTTATTTTCTGCTTAATACGAGGAGTACTTATTTTCTGCTTAATATGAAGGGTACTTATTTTCTGCTTAGTACGAGGGGTACTTATTTTTTGCTTAACTCCAGGGGTACTTATTTTCTGCTTAATACGAAGGGTACTTATTTTCTGCATAATATGAGGGGTACTTATTTTCTGCTTACTACGAGGGGTACTTATTTTCTGCATAATATGAAGGGTACTTATTTTCTGCATAATATGAGGGTAGTTATTTTCTGCATAATATGAGGGGTACTTATTTTCTGCATAATATGAGGGTACTTATTTTCTGCATAATATGAGGGGTACTTATTTTTTGCATAATATGAGGGGTACTTATTTTCTGCTTAGTACGAGCGGTACTTACCTTTAACGTCTTTAAGATATGACAACCTTGCCACGGCCATTTCTTGTTTTTCTATTTGATCCTTCAATCACCCAATCCTTTCGTTACCTGACACTTCAGTGATCCGACCCTGTCGTACACTGGTGCCCAAATGGTCAGATCCTTCGAAATAAGATATACATGAGGATTGACATCTTGACAGTTTTCAAAATTTACTTGTAAATTAACAAGAACATTTATAAGTTATTTGCTTAATAAAATTAACCTACAGATACCACTCATCTTGAGTATAAACTTGCCAGATTGAGCAAAGGAAAATGCTGCAGGGGAAACAAATGGTAAAGATAATGGGTCTACATGCACTCTAAAGCTGAAGATATACCAACTCATACATGCATCCTGGCCATACACAGGCAATATGCGGAGATCCAATTTTCAGTGGTTAATCGTTTCTGAAGATAGACCGGCTGTCGTACGACGGTTACCAGCTTCCGCGTCGCACGACGGTTTCTGTGTTTTGCTATGGGGAGGCAAAACTTGATCTGTGTTGGACGACCGCCATTGTTTTCCGGCTCTCGATTCAAAACTTTAAACACACTTTTCTCCAGAATGCCTTCATAAGTATAGATCCAAGTAGTATATTTAGTCTCAGATAGTAATAAAATAGGGTCACAATAAAAATGATATATGAAATCAGCGTAGTTTTTTAAATATTTGAAAAGTTAGCTAATCGCATAACCGCTGGGCACAATTTGACCTAGATAGCTGGCCAAGCCAGAATCTAGGCTCGCGTATATGTGCGAAGAGCGATTCCCCGCTGACCGGTGACCTTTGATCCTGGCATCACATGCTTCGGCTGGCATCTGTGTTGCTTGGGCACTTATACCAGGATCGACAACTTTGTCTTATGATACTGTCGACCCACGCTTGGTTTAGCTTGGTGTAGCCGCACGCTAAATGTGACATATAAATACATTTATATTTATACAGTATTTTTGTCCAGATTTTGCTGTAGACACTATTATAGACTAGTGTTTTTGTCCAAATTTTTCTGTACATGTACTACAATAAATGTTTTTATAAATTTGTGTGTACTATGATGCCTAATCATAGTGTTTCTGTCCCAAATTTTTGTAGCATGCATTATAATATATTATAGTGCTTCTGTCCAAATTTTGCCACACGCACATTATATTATAATGCTTTTGTCCAAACTTTGCTGTAAGCACTATATATCATAGTGTTTCTTTCCACATTTTGCTATACACACATTTTATAATAGTGGTTCTGCCTAGTATTACTGTCCAAATGTTTCTGTACTGTAATATTTTATTGTAGTGCTTCTGTTTCAATTTTGTTGTATGCATTATATATTAGAGTGTTCCTGCCAAACTGTTGCTATGCGCACTGTATAGTAAAGTGTGCCTGCCAACATTTTCTGTAGGCACTATAGTTGTTTGGTCCAAATTTTTCTCTACACTCTGTATATTAAAGTGTTTTTGTTGATATTCTGCTGTGCGTTCTGTATTTTACAGAGGTTTTGTCCACATGCTGCTACACGCACGTTATATCATAGTGTTTTTTACCAAATTTTGCTGCAGGCACTAGATATAATAATGTTTCTGTTCTAAGTTTATCGTAGGCACTATATATTACAGTGATTCTGTAAAAATGTCACTGTATGGACTATTTATTGTAGTGTCCTTGTCCAAATTTTGATATTCCCAATATAGATATTAGACTTGTCCCAATTTTCTATATCAGTATTTGTGCCCAAGTTTTTCTGTAGGCAGAAAATATTATTGTAATTCTATCCGGATTTTGCTGCCTCTCTCTAGAGTCCATATCTGAAAGATTATAAACATCCGTAATTCTGATCTTAGATCTCTAGCATAAGTCCGGATCTAAATTGTAGATCTAGATGTAAGCTCAAATATGGCGCCCAAATATCTAGATCTAGAGAATCTAGAATCTAGATCTAGTCAATTAAACTTACCAGATAAACTAAACCGGTTAGTAAATCTACCTTTAGATCTAAAGCAAACTTCAGAGCCTTGGTATCAGATCTAGATTAGTTCTCGAGTCTTGGCTTGATCTAGATCTAGATGTTTGTTTTGTTTTTACGGTGCATTAGCGCAGTAAATAAGGCTTTCTTGTGCCCACGATCTAGATTCTAGAATGTAGATATAGATCTAGTTTCTAGATATCTAGATCTAGTGTAATCTGAAATCTGTAGTTTAGGTTTGAAGAAGACTTAGAAATGAATGACCACGGACTGTTCCATCAAGACGCCTAACATAACAAAGACTTGCCGAAACTGAAAGAGGCAAATTAATGAGATTGACAGCATGAAAATGATGGAACACAAAAATTAATTCGACCAACAGCGAAACTGAAAGTTATGACTTCCAAGAAAAGGAAAGTTTGCACCGTTGGTTGGAGGAGTGGAAATAATGACGTCAACCAAAGTCTACTGTACCGAGGCGTCCAAAAATAGAACAGTACCTCACTGTTCCAAAAATAGACAGTGGGGTAGGCCCGACGGACCGACCGTAACGAGGCTTCTCAGAATAGCAGGCTAAGTCACCATAGTAGACAAACTAGACTGTATTTAGAGTCCAAGTTAATAAAAGTAGAACCAATTACTCTCAATAAACTCTCCCCCCCCACCCCTCTGAGTATCAAGAGTATCAATTTGAACAAACTCTCTTCT
>RQTK01000131.1:288788-300178 GCA_003991915.1 Elysia chlorotica
TTATTATTATTATTATTATTATTATTATTATTATTATTATTATTATTATTAATTTTAAACCTTTTTTAAATACTGAATAACAACATAGATGAAAAGTTACTTATTCATGCTGAGGCTCTAACTAGAAAAAATGTATAGACTTAGACCATTCTTCTATGTGGCCTATAACTGTTATGAGCAAAAACCAAAAAAAAAAATATCACTAAAAATAATAATTATGTTGGTTAACTGTTTAATTGCCATGAAGATGACAAAACGCGAATTCTAAGATAGAGTCTGGTTTTTCCGCATTCATTCAAAACACCACCACCAACAGCACTACCAAAAAAAGCACCACCAACAACAACAAGAATAGCACAAAAACAACAACAATAACACCACCACCACCACTAACAGCAACAAGAACACGTCACCACCACCACCAACAACAACAACAGCAGCAACAACAACAGCAACAACATCAACAACATTTCCAACAACAACAACAAAACCCAAATACGCACACACACGGAAATAAAACAAAACAAAACAAGAAGTAAGAAGACGTAACGCAGAAGGAATACACCAATACATTTCTTTACTTCAAACCAAAATTGTGGTTACTTTAAATTACAACATATTCTCTATACTTCTAAAAACTAAAACAGATAGCTCTAAACTATTGAAACTACCCAAAATAATAGGCAAAGTCGCCGAATTGACTGTGTGCACTGAGCGCATTAATTTTTTGCACAACAAGGGTTCAATGTTGACGTTTAGTTGGTTTGACGTCCAACATCAGCACTAGATAGGCTATATTCTGGGAGGGCTCCAAGACTAACGTCTGACAATTTTATGTCCTGGCACTTTCGAGACAGGCGGATCGATCTGGGCTTCTGTCTCAGCCCGACATAACAAGGGTAATCGTCGATCTATTTATTTTAAATTAGTATCATAGTTAGGAAAGAATGATTCTCTGTGTCTGCTTTGCGTTCAGCCTGCAAGCATACCAGACTAAGAATGTATAATGTTCTAACCGCACATAATATCATAATGATATAGCTCTCTTTGGTTCTAATTGCAATGGGTTTTTTTATATTTTTTTTTATTCGGCGACCCTGCGACAATAAAAACTTTCGGAGCCCTGGAAATTAAGCAAATAGTGGTAGTATGCTTAAGTACAACGTCGCTGTAACTTACGACACGCCATAAGCCTTCCTTTCCATAATATATTCGTATACGTGTAAACTGTCGAGACTTTTTACTTTCGACACCAAAGCTAAACTTAGTTCTGTCCATAACAAATGGCAGCATCATTACCGCTGGTTTAGAATGTCCTTTCCATTATATTCTTATACGTGTAAACTGTCGAGACTTTGTACTTACGACACCAAAGCTAAACTTAGTTCTGTCCATAACAAATGGCGGCATCAGTACCAATGGTTTAGAAAGTCGAAGGGAACATTTAATCTTGTAGTTCATCAAATCATCAAATCAATTGCTGGAAGACAGAAACACATTCGGGAAAAACAACCCATAGTTTAAGGGCGCAAGTACAATGTCGCGATAGCTTGCGTCTCGTCGTAAGCCTTCTTTTCCTTATTTTTTTACAACGTTGTACCTAAGGCTCCTTGGAGCAGAAACAGTTATTGTTGTTTTTGTTTCATTCGCGGTCTCTGGGTTTTTAGCCGGTTTGGGTTTTTCCGTTTGCGGTGAAGCCTTGAGAAAGGTGATCGTGTCTTTTATGTCTCATAAGTTTTCAAATGAGTACTATGTGAAGAAAGAATATCCTCAACGTTACTGTAAGTCTTCCAAGTCTCACAGAGAATCGAAAATTCGAATTTCGGGACAACAGAAATTACCGTCTAAAATGTGTACTATTTAACCAGATATTTAGATATTTGTTTAAAGTTTATAGTCAGACAATTATGGCAGCGTATTTAGGCCGTACACACTTTGTTAGTTACTGTTGAACTTTGTCATACCGTAAGTTTTTTCCAAGAAATGAAGACTATGGGTATGGGACGACTAAAGAAACAAAGGGAAACTAAAATTAGCTTTTAAGTTGAATTATTACGTAAGCTTATTACGTTTGAAATAATCACGGGGAACGTCTAGGTTTCGTCTTCTTAGTTGCATGATATTCTAACTAAATCATCTCTAAAATACGAGTACTCAAAGATTTACACTAAAATTGTTAGAAATGAGATACGACGATTTATTCATACTGTAATTACACACGTCTTTTTAATTGTTTGTTTAACCCTAAGGCACAATTCTATTGGAATGAACTCACTACAAATATAGTTGGCATAATCGTTCTATACACACAATAACACAATATCTAATACTGAACATTGTTTTTATGGACACAAGCAAAATATAAAGGCAGATATACCAAGTTAAGAAGTATTTCATGAACATAAGTATGATTAAAAAATACCTGAAAAGTACACTAGTATTTCTAATTAGTTTATTGATCACCTCCGTTTTTTAATGCCCTATATAATTAATTTTCTAAAATACTCCCAATCTTTAAATATATATATATTTTTTAAAACGAGATTGGACAGTATAAACTGAGGAGGCGCTCTAGTTATTTAGGGTAGTATGAACAGGAAGGACGTAGATTTAGACGTTCGACTCTGGCTTTTGAATGCGCAGTAAGTCGGGCGATTAAACCTATTTCTAATTGTACTTACTACCCCTAAAGCTTCATGAAAAGTAAGGCCTCAACTTCCTTATCAGTTTGTTAACATAAATATAGTCTGGAAAATTGTTTTATTAAGCGCGAAACTTTCATTCCATTAGATTTGCTATGAAGTATTTTAGTTATAAAAAAGACATTAAATTTTTAAAGTCACAAATTCGATGTTATTCATATTAAATCGACTATAACAGTAAAGACAATAATAATAATGCTTGGTCCCAAACGTAAACAAAAATTCGATATTCATGATTAATTTTTTTTCCAAACAAAATTGGGCATAAAATGTATCACCTGACTAGTTACCAATGATTTTTATTAAAATATCTAGTTCAGCCTTGAGTTGATTTTCGAATTTTTAAATATAATGCAAGCTTGAAAATTTCCCTGGAAGTCAAAAGCAGAAACAGCCGACTGTTTTTCCACAGTAACGGAGTTAGGCTGTGGAAGAAAAATATTATATTTTTTTGGTTATATTTACAACAATAGACGGTTCAAGTGATTTTAGACGTGTATGTTATAAGGAGGGATTTATTTCATTATGCATGATTGACTACTGCCGGTTCATGTATATATTGACACATATCATAAAATTAGTGTTGAAAAAGACAATTTACAATCATGAAAAAAAAAGAACGAAGTCAAGGATTTCGTTTGTTTGTTTGTCTTTTTACGATAGGTCAAATAAAAAAAAAAAACAACCATAAGTAAAAACATGACTTTTTCGAAATATCTTTATACCGTAGGCGAGGTTTTGATGATAACCGTATTTTAATAGTCGGGGCTCTGTCTGTCTGTCTGTCTGTCTGTCTGCCTGCCTGTCTGTCTGTCTGTCTGTCTGTCTGTCTGTCTGACTGTCCGTCCGTCCGTCTGTATGCCTGTCTGTCTGTCTGTCTGTCTGTCTGTCTGTCTGTCTGTCTGTCTGTCTGTCTGTCTGTCTGTCTGTCTGTCTGTCTGTCTGTATCTTAGCAGTTGTCTACTATCTATCCATCTGACTCCCCGAACTGGAGACCAACGCTCTGCCACTTGAAGCAGCCCCCAAGTTCCCAATGGCCCAGGTACAAGTACTCAAGTACTCACAGAAGAAAGAAGCCAGGTTGCTGAGACTGGAGAGACCATTGTGCATTCCCGGTGCCATAGCTGTGGGTATGGTCCGCATGAAGGCAGCCATTGGGTTGTGCATGTTCATCTGGTTGTTCATGTTCATCTGGTTCATCTGGGTGGCCATGTTGTTCATTGGGTTGGCCATTGCCATGGTGTTCGCTTGGGCGTTCATATGTGTGTTCATTGGGGTGTTCATAGGGGTGTTCATAGGGGTGTTGATTTGGTTTGGGCTTTGGCCCATCTGACCCATGAACGACATGACCTGTTGCATAATCTGTTTGGGGTGGGTGGGGGGAGGGGTGTAGGGGTGGGGGTGGTGAGGAAAGGGGGGAGGGGGGGACAGAGGTGTTGGGTGAGGACATGTGAGGGTGTGGGGGTGTTTGGTGTGGGGGTGTTTTGTGTGGTGTGTGTGGGGGTCGATGTAGTGGGTATATAGGTGATGGGCGTGTGTGGATGTGTGGATGTGTGGGTGTGGGTGTGTAGGGTTTGGGGTGAGGGGTGTGAGGGTGTGAGTGTGAAGAAGGGTGGGTAGGTAGAGTTGTGGGCGTGGGATGTGTGTGTGTGGGTATGTGGGTGTAGAGATGTGGGTGTGGGGTATGGGGGTTGGAGAGGTGTAGGTGTGGGGGTATGCGAGATGTGAGTTGTGTGTGTGTGTGTGTGGGGTGGTATGTGAAGTGTGGGGTGGGAGTTGGGGAAGGACAAAAAATATTGAGAAAAGTTTAGTCGATCGGTTTTCCGGTGACGTTCAAAGTCAACGGCAAGGCTATATTGTGCACGGGTTACAAAGACTAAGGTCTAGCCACTTTAGTGTTGCCACACAACTACTGTACGGGGATACTATAGCTCATTTATCTGCCAGTCACAGTTTTCTGGCACCGTCAAGCAGTAACAAAATCTATAAATGGGTTTATCATGTTTAGCTTAAAAAACAAACAGAACTATGTTTGGCGATAATCTGTTTAGATAAATTATGTAGTTACAGCGTTAGCTCAGCAAAGTTGTATCTCTTCATAGATAAAAGGGGGAGCAAGACTACGACAAGGATAGAGTCAGTTGTACAAGGTGTTATCCCAATATAGATATAGAAGGCGATTAGAACACTCCAGTTTTTAGATGCAAATTACATAGTTAACTTAAGTTTTATTGCTATATAAATCAATAACTTTGTCAGAACACTTTTATAATTACACGCGAATTTCAAAGTCAGCTGTATAAAGTTATAGCCTTTTATCGATACAGACGACATTTAGAACAATTTGATTTTTAGAGTCAAATTTTTTTAGATTAACAAAATTGGAAACCATTAAATTGATTCTTAAACACGAGGGTACAGAGTTAGCTGTGCAAAGTTCTATCACAAAAGAGATACGTAAGTTTAAAGGGAGATCAATGTAGTCCTTACATTCATCATCTGCGGGTTCTGTAACATACTAGTCATCATGTTGATGTTTGGGTTACCGACGGCTGACGCAGGGGGCGCTGCGTGCTGTGTTGTTGCTGCCGCTGCTGAAGATGTTGTTGATACTGCAGATGGTGATGCTCCTGAGGATGTTGCAGGTGCAGGTGCTGAGGCTACGGCGGGTGGTGGCTTTGGCGGTGATTGGGCGGGATTTCCTACAGTGGAAAAAAAAACAGGCGTAGGGATATAGTGTGGTTGGTCTATAGTAGGATAAACAGGCGTAGGGAAATAGTGTCGGTTGGTCTACAGTAGATTAAACAGGCGTAGGGATATAGTGTGGTTGGCCTACAGTAGGAACAGGACGAGGGTATATAGTGTGATTGGAAGTAGTGTGGTGGGTCTATAGTAGTATAATAAGGCGTATGGATATAGTGTAGTGAGTCTACACTATAATAAGGCGTATGGATATAGTGTAGTGAGTCTACACTAGAAGAAACAGGCGTAAGGATATAGTGTGGTTGATCTACAGTAGAAGAAACAGGCGTAAGGATATAGTGTGGTTGGCCTACATTTGGAGATACAGGCGTAGGGATATAGTGTGGTTGGTCAACAGTAGAATAAACAGGCGTAGGGATATAATGTGGTTGGTCTACAGTAGAATAAACAGGCGTAGGGATATAGTGTGGTTGGTCTACAGTAGAATAAACAGGCGTAGGGATATAGTGTGGTTGGTCTACAGTAGAATAAACAGGCGTAGGGATATAGTGTGGTTGGTCTACATTAGAATAAACAGGCGTAGGGATATAGTGTGGTTGACCTACAGTAGAAGAAACAGGCGTAAGGATATAGTGTGGTTGGCCTACATTTGGAGATACATGTGTAAGGATATGATGTGGTTTGGTCTACAGTAGGATAAACATGTGTAGGGATATAGTGTAGTTGGCCTGCAACAGGACAAACACGTGTAGGGATATAGTGGGATTTGGCCTACACTATGAGATACAAGCGTAGGAATATAGTGTGATGGAGATACATTAAAAATAAAATAACGTATAGCAATATATACTCTATAGATTCGTGGAACAGTGGAACCTATACGACGTCACATTTCAATGTCTTCAACGAAAGTTGTGACTATGAAATAGGTATAGCTTAGCTTTATAAAGCAGTTAAAATGTGACTATGAAATAGGTATAGCTTAGCTTTATAAAGCAGTTAAGTTGTGGCTATGAAATAGGTATAGCTTAGCTTTATAAAGCAGTTAAGTTGTGGCTATGAAATAGGTATAGCTTAGCTTTATAAAGCATTTCAAATGTGACTATGAAATATGTATAGCTTAGCTTTATACAGCAGTTAAGTTGTGACTATGAAGTAGGTATAGCTTAGCTTTATAAAGCAGTTAAGCTGTGGCTATGAAATAGGTATAGCTTAGCTTTTTAAAGCAAAGTTGTGGCTATGAAATAGGTATAGCTTAGCTTTATAAAGCAGTTAAGTTGTGGCCATGAAATAGGTATAGCTTAGCTTTATAAAGCAGTTAAGTTGTGACTATGAAATAGGTATAGCTTAGTTTTATAAAGCAGTTAAGTTGTGACTATGAAATAGGTATAGCCTAGCTTTATTAAGCAGTTAAGTTGTGACTATGAAATGGGTATAGCTTAGCTTTATAAAGCAGTTAAGTACATGAGACGCATAGCCGCGAAATGAAGAAAAAAGAAGATGGTAAATATAACAATTTAATACATGGAGTAGGCCTATACATTTGTGGAACAACGCTATTCATTGTCAGTATAAAGGAGAGAAAAGGGAGAAACATAGTAAGACATATTGTAGAAGATTTAATGGGTGCATTGTATCTTTATAGAGCAGTGCAATTCAAAGGAGAGAAGGTAGTACATGTAATTGGGCGATGCCTAGAGTAATAGTAAATAGGAAAAGCGAGGTTTTATGGATCGTTGCATTCCAAAACACACAATAGATAAGAGCCGATAACAAAGAATTGTTTAAATATAAAGACAATACTAATTTGTTGAACACTGCCTGAAAAATATAAAGGAGGAAAAAATGCCATTAGGATGCAAACCAGTATAAATTAATTTTGTGAAACAGTATGCCCTATAATTATGATAAATAAATCCAATCGCCTGTCTATGGAACGTAAAACCTGTAAGACGGGCGTGTAACTTAACTTCTAATTTGTACTTAGTGCTCATGATGACGCTAATGTGCATACAAAAAATTATAAATCGTTATTCATAGACTCTTACTTAAATGTTAATAATAAACAAATGGGAAAATAAGTTGTACCCGAAATGTATTGAAATGTGCTCGTTGTTTGAAACCCACGTAGAAAATCAAACAAATATTGCTAAGCTACCGGGAGAGAAAATAATGAGAGGCTAGGGGCCGCAAGTACAAAATAGTCGTAAGCTTACGACTTGTCTAAGATATGTGGATAAGAAAGCTTACTACAAGTTGTAAGCAATTGTGACATTGTACTTGCGACCTCAGGTGAACAAAAATATAATGTAATAAAAATTAATGTTATAAATAGCATGGTTAGAAGAGGAAGGTAGAAAATAAAAGTATATAAAAATAAAAATAGTAAAAAGTAGATGTGATCTATTTCTTCGTACCGGAAAAGAATCGTCTAAAATTAAACTGTCTACAGTCCATGATAAATCTAGGCTAATTTTTTTTAGTGGCCAAACCAATTTTGAATGTCTAGATAATAGGTCTACCTATAAAAAATGGCAGCTTTAAGTGATAAATAATTATTCATGTTGGTGTGGTTATATCTAAGACAGATAAAAGACTTGAAGTAAATGAGTTCCTAATGTAAACATTACGCGTATACAATATTGTTTACTGATTGGCTGGTCGAATGGCGGAGTAATTGGTAGCCTGTATGGTTTGATTGGCTGATTGGTTCATATTTAATTATAAGCATAGCATTACAAAAAAGGAACCATTCCAAACACACTTTTCTATTTAGAATTATTAAAAAAATATTCCACCGAAGCTTGATTGATTCGAACATGTTCGGAATACCTTGAAGATCTACAGGCAAAGTCTTTATCTAGCGGCCACCAACTTCTAGAATAGTTTTCAAGCCTTGATGAAGTATCACTATATCAATGTCGCAATGACGGCAAGGTGAGATTGGGAATTTCTTAGTTAGGGTTTTTCGTGCAGGGAAGAATTGACAAGGTCAAGCCCATAAAGCAAGCCTGACAAGATTAAATCCATAAAGCAACTCTCGCCTCTTTACAACAGTAGGTCATTGAGTACTCAAAATTCGGCATCTCGTTTTCCGCCCTTTTGAGATAATTAAAGAGTAACATAAATAATAAATGTTTGTGCCAAATTCCACTAAGCTTTTCTTGTTAAATTAATAATAAAAAACACGAGATAATTTAATTTAAACTTCACTATGAGATATATACTTTTTTCGTCAAACAAATAAAATTGGTGATCAAATGGATTAGGTATTATCTAAGAAACGTTTCAGGCTGTTGGCCCAAGTGACGAGTTATCAATTTGTGTATTAGTACTATTACTTTCTATTTGATCTAAAAAGGACTCGTGTGTTTTTCAGAATATACCCAAAGTAATCTCACAGATTGGGACAAAGCTTCCATTCACTGTGCAGCTATGATATCATAGAAGTACATGTAGTTTTTTGTTTGTTTACAAATTACTCAAATCCTCATAAATAAATGCATAAAACAGTTGAGGTAAATTTGAAAAAAAAGAGAAGTAAATCAAGAAGACATGCAGGCATTTAATGATAATAAAAAAGCGAAACAAAACCTTTGCGACAAAGGTGCTTTTGAAAAAAAAAGAAAGAAAAAAATGTAATTTATGACCTTTCTATACAGTGGAAGAAAATGGAAAAGGCAAAGATAATTTTTAGAAACCAGTGATAAAAATACTCAAAATTAGTAAAACTGATTCCAATTATGAGTCCTTTCAAACGAGTATACATTGAATAAAAAGTAATAATGTAAATTGACCAAATGGGGCTGCACCCTCAAGCAAAGTTCAAAACGAGAGATAATAATACACAGACGCCATGTCAGTAGAGCTAAGCTACGCCGAGGAGAGAAATGTTGAGCCGACGGTAAAAAAAAGTTTAGGGGGAAGAAAAGGGCCAGAGGCGTAGCAAAAGTTTCCCACCAGGGGTATATCCTCCAGAGGTCATCAGTGGAGAGTTCAAGGTCATCCCACTCGGCTGCATGGACCCTTGGCCAAAGTTCATCAAGGTCGAGGCCATGGTGGGAACTTTTATTTGAGGAGCCATCAAGCCGGTAGCCATGTTGGAGAAATTCGGCTGAGTCATGGATCCGGCCGCCATGTTGGAGTTTCCCGCCATCGAGCTTCGTGCGTCTTTTGTTGCCAGATTGACATTTTGGTGGGCCAAAATATTCGAAGTTTGGCCTAGCGCGCTGGGCATCGGCATAGCACCTGGCTGAGCCATCAAGGGCGTGGCAGACGGGAGAAGACTTGAGAAACTGTTCGCGCCTGTCTGGAAAGTCTGTCCTGGTCTGGTCATTCCTGGGTTCATAGTCATCATGGGGTTCATAGCACCGCCCAGGTAAGGTGAGATAGGGGTTAAGGTTGGCTGTAGCGGGTTACCGTAGGCGCCCATGGGGTTAGCATTGTTATTCTGCATTATCATTTGATATGGACTCATAAAATCTGGGGATAAAGCGGCGTTATCCACACAGAGGAGTCATTTAATACAAAGGTTTGACTATGATAAAGGTATAAGTTAATCTATAGATGATTTCCACGGGGAGATTATTGAAAATATTGAGTACAGTGGCATGAGGTGAACCCTTTTGGAAGTTTGTTTCCATATAATAAACACAATTCGTTGCTCGATGGTGGGTTTCAAACCTAGCACCTGCCTATTGGCAGATCAGCATTCTACGGCTTGCACTGGTTCGCCAACTTATTGAAGCGGGGCATTAATTTGTGTCTTATCTTGTACTATAGCACATGAACATGCACTTCAAAAAGAAAGCGTTTTAACGGCAGATTTATTTGAGGATCGCATTGCAATACAATAATTGATACCACCCTACTTCTATGAGTTTAGTTGATTGCTTAAGTACCGAATATCAGCACTTTGTAGCCTATGTTGTGGACAGCTCCCAAGACTAACGTCTAACAATTTTACGTGCATCCAAACAGACAGAGCGGGGATGGCAAACTCCCGCCTCAGACGGTCACATTATACTGACACCGACACAACCAGGATGGAGTCATGTGACGTGGCCCGTCACATTGTAGTAGTTTCTCTACACACAGAACAGAGGCATAAGAGTTTGTTCCCTCTAATTGTTTTCTTAAACGTAAAATAATACAACTGTATAGGAAACTAGTTGGGATTTTAGAAGGACAGTATAATTTTAGAATTTTTTTTCCATAAAAGTCGGCTCTGTTGCTTTCGAAGGTAAAAAAAGGAGATGAGATATACTAGATTACCCCCCCCCCCCCCTGAAAACTCAGATTTTTAAAACACAATTCACTGAGACTTACAATTTCGGATAATTGAATTACAATTTACGACAACATTATGACTCAGTCAATGCTTGAGAAATTAGTAGGCCAAGGCACCGAATTGAACGAAGTAAACCGAGGCTCTCAAAAGTAAGAGACATGGGTTAAGTCTTTTTTAATATTAATTTTATAGAATTATAATCACAAATGAAATGCACTGTACTGGTGTTATACTCAATCGCTGTCTTGGATAAAAGCAAACGTTTTGCCAGCTAATTAAAAAGTGAGAGGGTGAGGTAGACTATTGGTTTCTGATGGGCATATTAGCAAGAACTAAAAGATTTATCAGTTTTTAAAGCAGCAAGTAGGCCTATATTTTCTAATAGCAGATATTATTGTAAATGGCAGATGACATGTTGTTTGATTTTGTTTTACCACGAACCATTTTGAGATAACATTAAATTTAGTAGCAAAGAAAGCCAAAATGCAAGCAAGATTTTTCCTTTTTTAAGGATTTGTAAATGAATCTCATACGAGTAATCATTTCGCTATCTCTGGCTGATTGTCTCTATGTCTGTCTGTCTGTCTGTGTGTGTGTGTTTGTCTGTCTGCCTGTCTCTCTCTCTCTCTCTCTCTCTCTCTCTCTCTCTCTCTTTCTCTTTTTCTCTCTCTCTCTCTCTCTCTCTGTCTCTGTCT
>RQTK01000131.1:341770-367510 GCA_003991915.1 Elysia chlorotica
AATAATAATAATAACAATAGTAACATTAATAAAAACAACAATGAAAATAATGATATAACAATATATCCTATACCGTGCTGAAGCTGGACGCTAAACAACACCTACCTGAGTGCTGAATGGAGTCTACAGCTATGACGTAGGTACCCAGTCGGCCATTGTTGTTGGACAGATAACTCTGCATTGTCTCTGTAAGCTTCTCCGGAGTTACCGTACTTGACGCTTCAAAACTAAATAAATACAGAATTAAAAAAAAAATGATATTAAATTTTTCTACTGCTCGAAATGCATATTTTGATAATTATGTGATATATAAACATTACCAAAAAAAAGGAAGAAAAACAGGTTCACCACATTCGATCCATTTCTACTCAAAATCAAACAGGAAAAGGCAAAACAACAAACAAAAAACATAAATTGTGAGGATTTTTGTAAGTCGATGAAAGTTTATATATATGATAATCGATACAATAAGATGATATTATCTGATATTATTCTGATATATTTTTCAATCTCCGCAAATAAGGTCCAGTCAGTTAGAAAAGGGAACTATATAGAGGCCGTTGCTCACCTGAAGCTCGTGATCTCCAGGTCTCTGTACCCAGGCAGGGACGTGAAGACTGCACCAAGCTGTACACGGAGAAAACATAGAGAAAATATAATTAAAGGCGGGTTCTTTTGATTAGTGAAAAGATAAGTTATAACTTTATTTGTCCTTTAGAGGTACGTTTGATGGTCCGTATATGCAGCATGACAAAACAGTATAGACAGTTACGACATGAGTTATTACAAATATTGATACTCATAACAGCATCAATAGTAATAATAATAATAATAATAATAATAATAATAATAATAATAATAATAATAATAATAATAATAGCTACATTTTTTCTCCAACTAAGCTAGATTCACTCTGCAACTGCACCTAAGATACCGGTACAGAAACTTTTCAAAACAATCCTGTAATTGCTTTCTGCATCTAAAAAAACCCATATTCAAACAAACCTACCAATACTTCTTAAAAAGGAATCGAACGTTACTTTTTTAAAACCAACCCACCATTGCTTCTTAAAAACTAAAATTATAAAAAAATAACAAAGACAAAAGCGAACAATTGCTTCCACCGTTTTAAAAAACAAACTTAGCACTCCTTTCATTATCTTATAAATAGAACCTCTTTAAAACGAACCTACTTAGAAATATAACTTTTCTAAAACAAACCAACTATTTGCTTCCAGCATCTTAAAAATAGAAGCATTAAATCTACCTTTTCTTTCATCATCTTAGCAATAAACCTTTGCGAACAGTCCTGTCTTTTCTTTTCATTACCTTCCTTTTAGATCTATATAACCTTTTTTTCCCCCCAAAACTAATCTACTATTGCTTTCAAAATCTTAGAAATAGAACCTTCTTAAAATCAACTAACCACTGCTTCCATCATTTTATAAACAGAACATTTTCAACACATTGGTTTCAAAATCTTAGAAATACAACCTTTTCAAAATCAACCAACCATTGCTTCCATCATTACATAAATAGAACATTTTCAAACAAACATACTATTGCTTTCGAAATCTTAGAAATAGAACCTTCTCAAAATCAACCAACCATTGCTTCCATCATTTTATAAATAGAACATTTTCAACACATTGCTTTCAAAATCTTAGAAATAGAACCTTCTTAAAATCAACTAACAACTGCTTCCAACATTTTTATAAATATAACATTAAAAAAACAACAAATAATTATCATTGCCTTCAAAACCTTAGAAATAAAACCTTCCAAAAATCAACCAACAAGTACTTTCATCATTATTTTTATAAATATAACATGTTCAAACAACCATACCATTGCTTTCAAAATCTTAGAAATAGAACCTTCTCAAAAGCAACTAACCATTACTTCCATTATTTAAAAAATAAAACATTTTCACACAAACATACCATTGCCTCCAACATAAGCTTGAAGTCTGCAGTGTCTTTAAGATCCATATTGAGAAGATCATCTGACCAAATGTAGCCGTCAACGATCGCCACTTTCCCCTTAAAGATGCGGAGAGCAACGGTGCTTGTTGGCGCAGTAGGTAGCGCAGTGGATTCTGTTTCCTCCGTGAATGCAGTAGAGCTCTCTACTGGTCTTTCTGTTGGGGTTTCAGTGGAAGTTTGGGTTGTCGTTGGTTTTTCCGTAGATTCTTCTGTAAAAGTTTGCATTGTGGTTGGTTTTTCAGTTGAATCTTCTGTAAAAGTTTGCATTGTGGTTGGTTTTTCAGTTGAATCTTCTGTAAAAGTTTGCATTGTGGCTGTCGTTGGTTTTTCCGTAGACTCTTCCGTGAAAGTTTCCATTGTGGTAGTTTTTTCAGTTGATTGTTCTGTGAAAGTTTGCACTGTGGTTGTATTTTCCGTTGATTCCTCTGTAAAAGTTTGCATTGTGGTAGTTTTTTCCGTAGATTCGTCTGTGAAAGTTTGCATTGTGGTTGTTTTTTCAGTTGATTCTTCTGTAAAAGTTTGCATTGTTGTTGGTTTTTCCGTAGACTCTTCCGTGAAAGTTTCCACTGTGGTCGTATTTTCCGTTGATTGTTCCGTGGAAGTTTGCATTGTTGTTGGTTTTTCCGTTGTTTCTTCCGTGGAAATTTCCATTGTGGTTGTTTTTTCTGTAGATTCCGTGGTATCTATAACGAGATAGAAAAACATTAAATATTCTCTCTGAAAAATTACTGTCATTGGTTGATTCAATCAACACTTTCTAATATTATTCTACAACAAAGAGGGTGAAAAATGTTAAAAAAATTTTTAGCGAATGAGATCTCCAAGATAAAGTTCTTACTGAAATTTAACCTAGAACATAGTCACTCACACACGCATACATATTCATGTGCAGTCGGTATTATCGAACTATTGTGTCCGTATTTACTTGCATTGGGTTGGGTTAGGTTGCTCTTAGGCCCCCCCCCCCCCACCCCGTATTTACTTGCAGTGGATTGGCTAACAATTAGCTAACAAAATGATTTTCTAAATGATAAATGCATTTTGGCTACTTTAAGTGAACTAAAAGCGAAGAACGTTTTCAATTTGTTTCTTAGCGTTCCATGTAAGCAGGATAATTTTAAAAGCTATATTGTGAATGTGCCCCAAGACTAACGTCTGACAAGTTTACGTGCTACCACTTCCTTAATTTTAGTCAAAGTCAAAAGAATTCTCACGCAAATGTCAGCATCATTCTCTAAGCTTAACTATTGATGAAGATAGTAACTATTTAAAAAAATCTCTTCAACTATGAAAAAGAACAACCTAGAGGTCAACCCTATCGACCTATAAAGTGAAGGTATTCCCACAAAGAATAATTGCCCAAAAGAAATTTTTTATACCGTCTTCTAGATTCTAAAGAAGGATCTTATACGGCGATAAGTCCCATGTCGAACATCTGACAAATTTACGTGCTGCTTTACAAAGAAACGGCGAGGATAAAATAACAACTGTCTTAGCCAGTCACTGCTCTAACGTCCACCGACTAAAAACAAATCACAACAAAATATCACAAAGCAAGAAAATAAGCGGAAAAAACTCAACATCCAATAAAAACATAAAGGAGACTCTCTGAACACAAAGAGTCAAAAAAAGACACCCCTCCCCCCCCCCCCCCCCCCCCCCACACACACACAAGGTTGGTTGGGTTGGTTTAACGTCCAACAGCAGCACTATATAGGCTATATTGTGGACGGGCCCCAATATGGACGTCTGAAAATTTTATGTACGAAACAGGGCCCACACACACAAAGCATAAACTCACACACAAACACACACCCACCAAACCCAAACAACAATCAAAACGTACCGGTGAATGAAACGCTCTGAATCTCCAGAGTACCCAGGGAGAGATTGGCGGCGGAGTTTGCAATGTCCTGGGCGAGTGTGGCTAGATCCCCGTCCTGAACCAGTGGAACCTCCAGGTCGACAATCACACTGCCTCGTCTGGGGAAATAGATGGGTGAGTTAGTGGGTGGGTGAGTTAGTGGGTGGGTGAGTTAGTGGGTGGGTGAGTGAGTGAGTGAGTTAGTGGGTGAGTGTGGCTAGGTCTCCGTCCTGAACCACTGGAACCTCCAGGTCGACAATCACACTGCCTCGTCTGGGGAAATAGATGGGTGAGTCAGTGGGTGGGTGAGTTAGTGGGTGGGTGAGTTAGTGGGTGGGTGAGTTAGTGGGTGGGTGTGGCTAGGTCTCCGTTCTGAACCACTGGAACCTCCAGGTCGACAATCACACTGCCTCGTCTGGGGAAATAGGTGGGTGAGAGACTCGTTTGGTCTTTTAACAAGGCAAAGATTGATTTACAGAATTGCTACGTTCTTTTTTCGTTTCTTCTAATTTAACCTCTTCTCAGAGTGAAAGAGAATGAGATAGACAGAACGATAGAGAGATCGAGAGATAGATAGATAGATAGATAAATAGATGGATAGATAGATAGATAAATAGATGGATAGATAGATAGATAGATAGATAGATAGATAGATAGATAGATAGATAAATAGAGAGATGGATAGATAGATAGATAGATAGGAAGATATACGAATAGTAAGTAATAGAGAGAGATAGAGTAAAAATACAAAGTGGGAAATAGAGAGTAGAGTAAGATAGAGAGAGTGAAAGATAGAAAGCGGGAGAGACGTGTTTGAGTTACAAAGGAACATCTTAACTCTCCTCTAGTTAAATGTATTCTTCGTTTTTCTTTTTCTTTTTGCTTTTAATTTCCAAATTAAAAAGGGGGACATGGTGTATTGCAATGGTCTACATGTATTATACTTAAGGTGGTAGGCCTCTATGATACGCTGCTAAAGATAAAAAACAACAACATACATCATATAAATGTCAAAGTTTTGATTCATACAGACCTCAAGCCAACAACCGTGGCCCCTCCCTGATAGTCCGTATTGCCACTCAAGGCCGCTTCAAACTGGAGAGAAAGAAAGAGGGGAAAAGCATATAATAATAATAATGATCATTTTTAAGCGCTTTATCTCAGCATAGCCGGCTCAAAGCGCTTTACATAGTTAAGACGAGACAACTTATCAGCCATTCACACACATTATAAGGCAGTTTTGCACATAACGGACATGATACATGAACAGCAAAGAAATTATGAAAAATGTGTAAATTACACAATGTCATATAATGAAATAAAACATTAATGAAAATTAAGAGGAAATATCCACTGACAAGTGCATTGTAAATAAGTAGGTTTTTAAGGCATCCTTTTATTTTTGTATAGTATGTAAGATAAGAAATGATAAGATAAACTTTATTGTCCATGAAAAATGGCAAACGTTGTCCGTGATTATGAGCATGACAATAAAATGCGACACAATACTAAAATACAGTTTTCTTAATTATAATGAAAAAAATATGAATAAACTTTATACGAGAAAGTGTGATATATAGAGATAACACGCACTGACATACAGTTTTGCATTCAAAATTCAGAGACACTATCTAGAAAAGCATAGTATTTAGAGCAACACCCATCTATAGGTAAAGATGGTGTTAAATTATACGGACATCGTTATCGTCAGCTATTGTCATGACGTGAGTTGGTTTAACGTCCAACTATATAGGCTATATATTGCGGACGAGTACGAAGACTGACGTCTGATAATTTCTATGTACTGCCTCACACGAGACAGGGCGTGGAGACCTGGATTTCCTGTCTGAGTCGGTCACATTATACTGACTCTGACCCTACCAGTTACAGCTACATAGGCTATATTGTTGACGAACCCCAATACTAACGTCTGACAAGTTTATGTGCTGCCAAACATAAACGGTTTGAGCTCCGTTCTGGCGACTTCGTCTCCGACTGGCTGGGTCGGTGTCAGTTTCATGTGACAGGCTGAGACAGAGTCATGGTATCCCCGCACTTTCTCTTTGTTGCAGTGTATATAATTATCAGACGTTAGTCTTGGGACCTGTCCACATAAAAGCCTATTTAGCGCTAACGTGGGACACTAAGCATCAAACTCAAATTCAAACCCATTTTCCAACCACGACATGCGGTTAGGGACAGGTTAAAAGACTGAACAAATCTAAAAATAGATTGGGGCTTACCCAAGTCATAAACTGCGTTGTGAATTCCCGATAAGCTGGGGACGAGGAATTCCCGTAATCTTCCCGCCAAACGGCATTTTCTCCGGAAACCCTCAATGTCACAAGAGCTATTCTGGCATCTTGTATGGTGGTGGTAGATGTCATTGTTTCCTCAGTTGTCATTGTTTCTGGCTTCGCTGTTGATGTCACGGTGTGTGTAACTGTGTCATTTTGGTCTTCTGTTACAGTTGTTGTCATCTGAGTTGTCATTTCTGTAGGTTCTTCTGTCATATTTGATGGCACTGTAGATGTCATTTGTGTGACACCATCCGTCATATTTGTTGTCATCTGAGTTGTCATTTCTGTAGGTTCTTCTGTCATGTTTGATGACACTGTAGATGTCATTTGTGTGAAACTATCTGTCATATTTGTTGGCATCTCACTGGTCATATCAGATACATTTGATGGCATTGTGGTTGTCATTTCTGATAATCCGTCTGTCACGTTTGATGACATTTCAGTTGTCATTTCTGAATATTCATCGGTCACATTTAGTGACATTGTAGTTGTCATTTCTGAGTAACCGTCTGTTGTTTTTGATGATACTTCAGTTGTCATAACGGAAACCTCGTCTGTTACGTTCAATGGCATTTGTGTAGATGTCATTTCTGGATATGAATCTGTCATATTTGATGGCATTGTAGATGTCATTTCTGTATATGAATCTGTCATATTTGATGGCATTGTAGATGTCATTTCTGGATATGAATCTGTCATATTTGATGGCATTGTAGATGTCATTTCTGGATATGAATCTGTCATATTTGATGGCATTGTAGATGTCATTTCTGGATATGAATCTGTCATATTTGATGGCATTGTAGATGTCATTTCTGTATATGAATCTGTCATATTTGATGGCATTGTAGATGTCATTTCTGGATATGAATCTGTCATATTTGATGGCATTGTAGATGTCATTTCTGGATATGAATCTGTCATATTAGATGGCATTGTAGATGTCATTTCTGGATATGAATCTGTCATATTTGATGGCATTGTAGATGTCATTTCTGGATATGAATCTGTCATATTTGATGGCATTGTAGATGTCATTTCTGGATATGAATCTGTCATATTTGATGGCATTGTAGATGTCATTTCTGGATATGAATCTGTCATATTGGATGGCATTGTAGATGTCATTTCTGTATATTGCTCTGTCATATTGGATGGCATTGTAGATGTCATTTCTGGATATTGATCTGTCACATTTGATGGCATTGTAGATGTCATTGCATGAGACGTCGATTCATTAATATCTTCTGTCATATTTAAAATCATAGGTGTTGTCATTCCTGAATGTTCCTCTGTAAAATTTGATGGCATTGAAGTTGTCATTTCAGGATATTCGTCTGTCATGTTAGATGACATTGTTGTCGTCAAGCCATCGGTAATTTCACCACTGTGATCCCCCGTCGTGTTGTATGGCATTTGTGGAGTTGTCATAGAAGATGGCATCGCACTCTCAGAACTATCGGAAACATTTGATGTCATGGTAGGTGTAGTGATGCCAGGTGTCATTTCAGTCGTGACATTTTGAGGCCCAGCTGTTAGAGCCTCTGTAGATGGAGTGGGGGTCTCGGTTGTTTGAGCCTCCGTCGGGGAATCCGTTGTAGTAGTGGTGCTTTGCTTTTCTGAAATACAAACACACACACACACACACAATCATTAAATATTGTTCTTTAATGAAACGCTGGTTTAAAATCTACAGGAACAATCGTTAATTTAACATTGTTCTATAAATAAGAATTTAGACATGCTATAACATCTACAGAAAAGACAGTTCAATATTGTTCTTTAATTAGGTGCTCTTTAACACTTAACGTTTGATTCCAAAAGTAATATTATATAATTTGTTTTGCCCAAAGGAGGGGGGCGGGATGTATCACAATTAAGTTTCCATATGCGTCGTTTAAGTCCACAGTAAGTCCCATGAGAAGAGATATTGTCAAAACCTTACCATTTTAGAAAGTTTTGGTTAAGTCACAGTTCTACGCTTAAAGATACAGACATATGTCTGTAAGTACAACGTCGCGGTAGTTTACGACTCGTCGTAACAATAGGAGAATAAGAAGGCTTACGTCGCGTAAAGATCGTAGAAAAAAAATAATATCAGATAACTTTTTATACATCTGTAAAGGGTAAGGTAAAGAGCGGAACATTCGAAACATTTTCCCCTTTATGTGGATTTCTAAATGTTAGTATCTCCATTAATTTGATTTAATGATTTTTGTATTACCCCTTACGGTTCAGAATCTTACCAGAAACGACGATGTTGTTCAAGTCCACAGTTCCAATTGTTGAGTTCTCGTTCGTTGCCGCTTGAAGTAGGGTCTGGGATATACCGGAAGTCTCAACGCCCTGGTCAAATATCACTTCCGTTTCTACGATGACGCTTCCCTGTCTGTGTGTAAAAAATAAAACAGGGTTTTTTAAAATTCGAAATGTCGGTATTTTTAAACGACTAGCTTTTCGTTTCATGATGCTCATTGCAAGTTTGTTTGATTATTTATTTATTTATTTATTTATTTATTGTGAAGCGTATAACTTCAGCATTGTTTAGTCTATATTGCGGACCCTAAATCTAATGTCTAACCATTTTACGTGCTGCCACACAGGTACAATGAGGGAATATATAACACGACTCCTGACTCAGCCGGTTTAAAGTAATGGGCGCTAACCCAAAACAGAACCGACGTATAAATAATTTTTATGGTCAATCGTGAGTTTCGAAACATGAGAGAGTGAGTTTGTTACGTCACTTCAGCACGGTAACGGCTATGTTGTGCCCATGATGTCCTAAGACAGTTAATGCATTTTACTAGTAGCAACAGTCTATATTGCGGACCCTAAATCTAATGTCTAACCATTTTACGTGCTGCCACACAGGTACAATGAGGGAATATATAACACGACTCCTGACTCAGCCGGTTTAAAGTAATGGGCGCTAACCCAAAACAGAACCGACGTATAAATAATTTTTATGGTCAATCGTGAGTTTCGAAACATGAGAGAGTGAGTTTGTTACGTCACTTCAGCACGGTAACGGCTATGTTGTGCCCATGATGTCCTAAGACAGTTAATACATTATACTAGTAGCAGCGGTGACTCCTTTATCTCTCTGAGTGGTAAAAGCATAAAAATTGTGCATAAAAAGGTTGGTTAAAAGTAAAGGGTATATACAGTGGTTTAAAAGATCCATGTGTAGGATTATCACAGTTAAATTTTATTATACACACCAATGTCCTTCAGGTGGCTCAGTAGGAGCTGAGGACTTACATAAGTAAATATGCTCTCTAGTGGCTTGAAACAGGAAGACCAACTCTCTACCACTGGTTGGGTTGGTGTCAGTATAATGTGAGCGGCTGAGACAGGAGCCATGGTATCCCCACCATGTATTGTGTGTGGCAGCACTTAAAATTGTCAGACGTCAGAATGGGGTCAGTCCACAATATAGACTATATAATGCTGATGTTGGACGTTAAACCAACTCAACTACAACTACCACATGCGTCAGTTGGCCCTCTTCCCACTCAAGGCCAAAAACTAAACTTATATAAATTGTTTTGCTAACGTGAATCTTCACCACCTCAGCTGGGTTCTAAGTTCAAAATCTGAAAATTTGTATAGAGAGAAAGGAATATCAGATCAAACATGCCTCCCAATTGATTATATTATGTGGTTTATAAACATAGACACCCCCCCCCCCCCCAAAAAAAAAAAAAAAAAAAAAAAAAAAAAAAAAGCAATATTTTTTATCGCTTTCAACGTAATTATTGATTTTTTTTCTATTAAAAAGAAAAACTGGTTCCGCTATAGGTGTATGTCTCCAACTTGACTCCATTGTTTATGCGCTGACATACAGAGACAGTGATTGTAGTTTAGTTTGTGAAATTTCAATTCTTTTGTATTCGTACGATGCCTTTACTAAAATTCAATTGTTTTATTATTATGATACATTTAGTTTGTATTTATATATTGATATACACATGTTTATGTATGTGTACATATATATGAAGGAACAAGCTATAAAATGCTTATCCAAATATATTATTAGTTTCTCTAGATCTAAAAGGCTCTTGCTCAAGACGTATATCAGCGACTTGTGCCTGATTCACTCTGGCTGCCTCACATACTTTCACGATAACTTTTCTAGTTCTAAACCCCCACCTCACTCACCTGAACCCAACGATTTTAACTCCTCGGTACTTTGGGTTGTTCTTGAAGGCTTCGGCAAACTAGGATGAAAAAAAAACAACAAAACAGTCATTGTTAACCATGGCCCTGATAAAAATTCAATATAGTTACGTTGTACTTTCATATAAGGGGCCGTAATCAAAGTCGAGGCAGCTGTATGCTTGTCGAAAAATAATTATGTGATAAAGAAGGCTTACGACAAGTCTTAAGCTTCCGCGACTTTGTACTTACAGTCTTAGAGGATGCGATAAACTTCTAGCTATTTTGTTTTATTTTGCTTTTCGCTGTGCAAAAAGAGAATTAAAAATCACTTCAGAGAGTTGCTTTAAATAATAAAGTCTACACAAAAACTTCAATATAGGAAAAGATATAACATTGAATTCAAAGCAGAAATAGAAGGGGTGGGGGTGGGGGGGAGAGAAAAATAAACCTCACTATTGTAAAAGCTTTTGGGTGTTATAATAATAATAATGATAATAATAACAATAAACAACAACAACACCAACAACAGAACAACAAGCAAGCAACAACAACAACAACAACAACAACAACAACAACAACAACAACAACAACAACAACAACAACAACAACAACAACAACACAATAATAATAATAATAATAATAATAATAATAATAATAATAATAATAATAATAATAATAATAATAATGTTAATACAATGATTATAATAGTAACAATAATTACAAAATGAAAGTACATACCCATTTCCTGACTTGTTCCTCCAAAGTCTTATATTCCTCTGAAGATTCGTCCTTGTATTCGTCTGTCCAACTAAGTCCTTCTGTCACTCTCATCGTGACAGTGAAAACCTCCGTTGGAACTGGGGTGGTTCCAGCTGTGGCATTCTGCTACAAAGATTCAGTCGTCTCGTCCGACATTTTTTCTGTCGATGTTGCTGTGGCAGTTGACATATACGTGCCAGTTGATGTTTCGTACATTGGAGTATCAGTTGTCACTTTGTGAGTTGGCATTGTAGCATTGTGCTCTTCAGTGACATTTGACACATCTGCTTCAGTTGATGTTTCGTACATTGGGGTGTCAGTTGTCACTTGATGAGTTGGCATTGTAGCATTGTGCTCTTCAGTGACATTTGACACAATTGTGCCGGTTGTTGTTTCATGCTCGGCGTAATCTTTCTCTGTTGTCAAATGATCTTCGGTGACATTTTGCACGCCATATTCTGGCGTTGTAGTAGCATAAGACGTCGTGATATTATTTACATATGACACTGAGCTAGTTTCGTCCGGGCCACTAGGTGTTGTAGTATCGAATAAAGTGTCATTTGATACACCCATTGTTGTCATGGACGTGTCATTTGCCACCGTAGAGTTGTGTGGCATTCCAGTCTCTGTCATGGGTGTCGTTGTGGCTGTGGTCTCAAACATGTCGTGGGTGATTTCCGCTGGTTCAGTGGTTGCAACCGTTGTGGTTGTTGGTTCTTCGGTGGTTGTGGTTGTTGGTGCTTCAGTGGTTGTGGTTGTAGTTGTTGTTGTAGTTGTGGTTGTAGTTGGCTCAGGTGTGGTTATCGGTTCATCTGAGAAAGGTCGTAGAGAAAAAATGAATATCAGATAACTTTTTAATATATCTGTAAAGTGTCTATTTTTGATCTCATCTAAATTTCTTTAATTTTTAATAATTATTTTAAGAATAATCTCATAGAGTATACACCATTTGTAAAATGTCTCATGATGAATAAGCTGCAACATCATACAACCGAGGTGAAGAAGCCATGTAGGTTCAGAACTCACCCGACAGAGTCACGGAGACTTGGCCCAGATTGAGACTCTGAAGGTTTCCGTTGAGCGCGGCCTCCACACTGGACATGTCCGAGTCTGGCTGCACGTCCAGTTCCAGGTCGAAAATAACACTGCCTTGTCTGGAGGTGTGTGTGTGTGGGGGGGGGGGGGGGTGGAGGGGTGGATGTAAGAATAAACTGTTATAAGATATGAGAAGAAAATTCATGAGAAATGGGGAATGTACTGGGAAATTGGGAAATATCATGGAAAATAGGCATATAATAATTATCAGAAAAAAAATGGACAGGAGTGGAAGAAAATTAAGAAGAAATTTTAGAAGAAATAAGAATTGAAGAGATGAGGAGATGTTAATGAGAAAATTTAATGGATTACATTTTAGGAGAAATGAGAGGAAATGTAAAAACAAATGAAGTGAACTGTTGTAAGAAATTAAGGGGAAATATTTGAGGTGTTGTTGAGAAATGTCAAGAAAAATGAGGAGAAAATGCCATGGGAGTTAATATATTTTAGAATAGGGGAGAATGGTCAGTAAAATAGTGAAATACCAAAATAAATGAGAGAAAGTGTAATGACAAATTGGCAAAATTTTAGAAGACATGCGGGGAAATGTGAAAAGAAATTAGCGGAAATGTGAAAGTAAATAAGGGTAAATGTGAAAAAAAAAAAACTGAGGATATTCAGTGTTGGGGGATTTTAGAACAAATAAGTGGATACGATAAGAGGAAATGGTTCAAAACGTATTCAGAAGAACAGATCAGAAGTAAGGAAGATGTTAGAGAGGATACAGATAAAGATTAACATAGAGCAAGGAAAGAAAAGCCTGGTTAGTTTGCACCTAAGGTAACAATTAAAACAAGCCGTGTAGCTGGTGGTATTGTGGGTGTGTGTGTGTGGGGGGGGGGGCGACCTGGCACACGTGGTAGACCGTTAATCATATAACCGCGAGCTCCCTGGTTCGAAACCCACGATTATTAAAAAATAAAAATATTTACCCATTTTCGCCCCCCTGATGGCTGAGTCGGTGTCAGTATAATGTGACCGGCCGAGAGAGGAGTCATGGTACACCCGTACTGCTTTCTGTGTGGTAGCACGTCAAATTGTCAGATGACGCTCGTCCATAATGCAGCCCGTATAATGCTGAAGTTGAGCGCTAAAGAACAAACAAACAAACAAACAAACAGACGAGCAGACAAACCGGATGCTGTTGAGTCTGGCCCTCCGAAAGACCGTACTGTCCGCGAACGTTAGTTTGATCTGAGGAAAAACAAAACAAAACAAATTAAAATAAGATAGGAAGCATATAGAAACATTAAACACAGCTTCTGTCATTCTATTACTATCGTTTAGAGAAAAGGGCACCTAATTACAGAACTTATTTCAGACCTTATTCATCTTATCTAAAATGGGTTAACTATAATAGCACAGTCCTATACTATGATGTATGACGATTGTTTATATATATATATATATATATATATATATATATATATATATATTTATATGTGGAAAAAAGATCGCATGATTAAGGACCTAATTTCGCATTTTGTTTACGGAGCTGTACTGTCTTTTAGTGGCTAAACTATAACAGCATCAATTTTGTTCTCGATCTCAAGCTAGATCTACGTTTGTGACTGTCCATTTAAAGTTATTTTCCCCTTATCCTCCTCAGTAACAAGCATCTTTTCAGGTCCCTACATTTAGCTCTGTCTGTTTTTGTTGTTTTAAATATTAATATAATACAGTGACTAAAAAGGAAAACTACAATAGGTGTGTTGTACTGCTTAACGTTTATTGCAATGATAATAAAAATCGCCATTTAAGTTTAATAAAGTTTTACCTTATCTTATCATATCTTATCTTAAAGCCTCTAAAGTTGTTAGACTACCTAATCTGTATCATTCTATGATTGTAGTTTAAAGAAAAGAGCACTCGATAAAGGATCTAATTTCGTATCTTATTTACGTAATATGTGGTTCTTAAAGTACCCTTTACTAAATAAATGAGTAATTCTATTACAATTAGCAGTTATCAATAATCTATACGTGGATCAACAGAAACTATAACTGCTGTTTATATAAAAAGGCACACAATATTACAGTTACTATTCTAACGTCTCCTAGGTTCTTCTTGCGATTCCTACTTGGGGCCCGTCGCCGTATAGGACTCACTAGAGGAACCTAGGAGACTTCATACATTCTATAGAAAACTACAATTACTAATCCATCAGTAGTGGATAAACTATACGTGTATGACTAAAAACTAAGAATGAAGTTTATATAACAATAACAAGTCCATATGAACTCCTATAATTAATAAGCGCGTAGGTCTATTATACTTATCAGTAGTGGATAGACTAAGTCCGCCCAAACTGACCACTCACCCAGTCCATGACTATGTCCGCCCAAACTGACCACTCACCCAGTCCATGACTATGTCCGCCCAAACTGACCACTCACCCAGTCAGTCCATGACTATGTCCGCCCAAACTGACCACTCACCCAGTCCATGACTATGTCCGCCCAAACTGACCACTCACCCAGTCCATGACTATGTCCGCCCAAACTGACCACTCACCCAGTCCATGACTATGTCCGCCCAAACTGACCACTCACCCAGTCCATGACTATGTCCGCCCAAACTGACCACTCACCCAGTCCATGACTGTGGCCTGAATGGCCGAGTACTCCACTGAGCTCCTGTTGGCCAGTTGGTCATTCCAGAGCTTGTCTCCGGACACGGTCAGCCAGAGATAGAGAGTCTGTACTGGGCCGGGGTCCTCAGTTGGTGACGGGTCGCTGGGGGTTGTCTGACGACCGTCTTGGGTTTGGGAAGTGTCTACCTCTGTTTGGGGAGAAACGAGTTGTGGAGAGAATCATCAAAACGGCGATAAAGTATTCCATGATGGTGCGGTTCGTTGAGACAAGTTAAAAAACACAATGCAGTCTATGCGGTGTACTCGGCTGTAACGAATTGCATAATCGCGATCCTTTAGGACGGAGTTTTTTGGTCGTTGTTGTTGTTGTTGTTGTTGTTCTCTCTCTCTCTCTCTCTCGCTTTATAGAGAATAAGAGAATAATAATAAATTATGTAATGTCTAACTTGTGTTTTAGACATAACGAGAAAGCAGTCATTCGCGGGAAATGCCTTGACAATTCAGTCATTCTCAAGTAATTCATTGTTTGATCGTGCATGGAAATTTCTCGGGATTGACTGAATTGTTTAGTCATTTCCTTAGAATCACAAGATTCCTCGTTTGACTGTAAAATATGATATATTAAGCGATCGCTCTGTCTATCTGCCTTTCTGTATTCCTGTTTATCTCTATGTATGTCAGTCTGTGTCTCTGTCTATTTGTCTGTCTCTGATTCTGTATGTCTAACTGTCTGCAGTTTTTCTTTGTCTGCCTATCTATATGTGTGTCTGCCTGCCTCTCTCTCTCTTTCTGTCTCTGTCTCTGTCTCTCTCTCTCTCTCTCTCTCTCTCTCTCTCTCTCTCTAAAACACCCTACCCAATCTGCGATGATGCTCAACATTATTTCCCCATCTAGTAAATCTAGTTAACTAAGATGATTTTTCATCATATATGTACCTTAACGGGACAAAGATTATACTATTAAATGTTATGTCTTAAGCAATCTGTAAATAAAATACAATAAAACAAGATAGTAAAAGGGGAGGGTTTTTTTGTTTGTCATGGATATACATGAACAGAACAAAGATTTATACCACTATATTTTATGTCTGTAAATAAAATAAAATACAATAATGAAAGGGGAACTCACGTAACTGGAGTTTGATTAGAGACTCTGCGATAGAGAGACCAATAACGAAAATGAAGACGATCGGTACAAGATATGAAGATAAGACCTGGTGTCCGATTCAATGATAGATCTACACAATACTTACGTTGCTAATGAATGATCAGGAAAAAACGGGGGGAGCGGTGGCCCTGGGGTAGAACATCGGCATCCAACGCAAAAGGTCCGTATTCGAGCCCTGGCGATTGCGCTATCTTATGGTTGGATCGGTGTCAGTATAACGTGACCGGCTGAGACAGGAGTCATGGCATCCCCGCCTTGTCTCGTGTGTGGCAGCACATAAACATTGTCAGACTCTAGTCTTGGGGCCCGTTCACAATATAGCTTATATAGTGCTGATGTTGGATGTTAAACCAACTAAACAACAACAACAACAACAACAACAGAGAGAGAGAGAGAGAGAAAGAGAGAGAGAGAGAGTTCCTCTTCCTCTCTCCAGATTTAACGTCTCCTAGGTTCCCCTGAGGTATCCTGTACGGCGACGGACATACTTTATTATTTACACACACACTCAGACATACCAGGGTAGGCGGTTTCAATATGGCCGCTGCTATCATAGACCTTGACCTTCACAAGTTGACCTCCGAGGGTCATGTGACAGTCGCTGGAACCGGAAGTCGTCACTCGGTAGTTCTCAAGGTAGCACATCGTGTACAGCCCCATTTCCAACTCGGGGCCGAGGCCCACAAAGAAGGTCGAGTTTGTTTCTGGGTAGTCTCCCCTTTTGTAGGACAAACTGATCCGTTGTGGGTAGTTGATCTCTTTCCCGTGAAACCTGTCCGCAAAATTTGGTTTAAAAAACATCAATACCTCATAAAATTGCATTAACTTTAAAGTCCACAAGATTGGTTTAAAAAAAACATCAATACGTCAGAATATTTTAATTTCAAAAACTCAGCAAGATTGGTTGAACATCAACATGTCAGAGCATTAAAAGTTCGATAAGCGGGTCAAATAATTATCAACGTGTAAGAACATCACACCAAGTTAAAAGTTAAAAAAAAGTTATCATATAAGTATCAATAGATTAGAACATTACACCAACTAACACTAAGTTCGATAATTGGGTCAAATAATTATCAATAGATCAGAACATTACACCAACTTAAAAGTTCGCAAAATGGGTCAACTAATTACCAATAGATCAGAACAGTGCAACAAGTTAAAAGTTCGTAAAATGGGTAAAATGATTATTAGTAGGTCAGCACATTGCACCAACCTAAGAGTTCGCAAAATGGGTCAAATAAATATCAATAGATCAAAACAGTACGTCAACTTAAAAGTTCGCAAAACGGGTCAAATGATTATCAATAGGTCAGAAATATTACACTATTGCTAAAGGAGTTGAGTTGGTTGTCAGTATAATGTGACCTGCTTAGACAGAAGTTCAAATCTCCCCGTCTTATCTCGCCTGTGGTAACACGTACAATTGTAAAACGTTAGTCTTTGGGTGAGTCCACACTGTTTAAAACATCATCTGTAATATTATATAAGATGTCTAAACTCTTTTTCTCTGTATATTGCCTGGCGGTGAACTGGTGAAAGTGATACGGCGATCGTCTCACAATCCAGAGGTTCCTGGTTCAAAACCCACGATCAGTTATATACGTTTGTCCAATCTTGTTTCCTACTGTTTGGGTCGGTGTCAGTATAGTGTATAATTATATGATAATGTGCGTTGCTGAGACAGGAGTCACGATATACCGTCAGCAAGTAAAAAGATCAGATTCCAGTCTTGGGACACGTCCATAATACAATTGCTGACGTTGGACCTTTAGCAACAAACTGAAACTTCAACCTCAGTAAACTTGCAAACGTTCTCAGCTCACGTGGCCCTGGGGTAGAACAGTGACTTCCGACGCAAAAGGTCCAGGTTCGAGCCCAGGCGATTTGCGCTCCCTACTAGACGGGTCGGTGTCGCTTCAATGTGACCCGCTGAGACAGGAGTCATGGTATCCCCGCATTGTCTCGTGTGTGGCAGTAAATACAATTGTTAGACGTCAGTCTCGAGGCCCGTTCATAATGTAAAACCAAATCAACAACAACTCAACTTACCTCACGTAGTTGATCATGTTTGCCTGCTCCAGTTTATAAAACCGGAACCAGTTGTGTAGACCAGAAGTTCCGGCGGATGAACTCATCTGTCCCAGGAAGACTTGTCGGAATCCACTCGTCTCCGCAAAACCCTCGCCTTTGGTGTATCGCTCGAACCAAATTTTGTGCAAAATGGCTTTCAGCGCTGGGACGTCTCTGGCAACCCCGTGACATTGCAAGTAGCCCAGCACTTGCCGCATTGCCATTGATTCGACCAAATGGTCCAGGAATTGGTTGATTGCATCGTCTACTGCGAGCTGTAAAGTGTGAAATCAAGGAAATGGAAATTGTGCGTGGGGGCTGTAGATACTAACTCCGCAAAATACAAAAGCGAGCAAGAAAAACAACCACAAACGTAAATAAAAAAGTACAACTCAGACCATTCATAATATAGGGGCACTCGCCTTATATCACCCCTTGAGGGAACCTAAGATAGATAGATAGATAGATAGATAGATAGATAGATAGATAGATAGATAGATAGATAGATAGATAGATAGATAGATAGATAGATAAAAAGACAGACAGACACGCAAACAGAGAGTCAGAAAGACACATTGGAGAGAGAGATAGATAGACATAAAAAGATATGGAGAGATAGAGAGAGAGAGAGAGAGAGAGAGAGAGATAGAGAGACGAAAAGAAAGAGATAAAGAGAAAAAGAGAGAGATAAAGAGAAAGAGAGAGAGAGAGAGAGAGAGAGAGAGAGAGAGAGAGAGAGAGAGAGAGAGAAGAGAGAAGAGAGAGAGAGAGAGAGAGACAGAGAGAGAAGAGAGAGAGAGAGAGAGAGAAAGAGACAGAGAGAGAGACAGAGAGAAAGAGAGAGAGAGAGAGAGAGAGAGAGAGAGAGAGAGAGAGACAGGCAGACAGACAGACAGACATACAAAGACAGGCAGGCAGATAAACAAACATAGAGACAAAGCAAGAGAGACAGAGAGAGGAAGAAAGATAATAAAATTATAATGATAATACTAAAATCGCCTTTGTCCTAGAACGGCGAATTCTTTTTAAATATTTCAAATATCGAAGTTCTAAGGGTTTAAAGAAAAAAAAATCGAAGACTGTATTTTTATGTATATAAGAAGGCTATGACTTAGATCAGTCTACCGCATACCTCAGAATCGAACGCGTCGAACAGTTCTGTGATGGCGAGGAAACTTTCGCTTGTGTTCAGTTTATGTTCATTCACATCCTGATAAATGGGATCACATAAAACGAAAACACGGGTAAATGGGTGTTTTCAGGGCAGCACAAACACATTCGAGTTAAAGCGTGTAATGTAGTTTAATGGATATGTTATCAAAGATACTAACAGTGGACTAACAGCTGTTTCACCAAAGCCTTCAGGATATTTTTCGTATAAAAAATGTTATTACTAGGTCTGTAAATAAAAGTAAATACACAATATATAAAGTGCATTTTTATAGCAGCTTTCCCATAGTGTTGCTCAAAGCGCTTTACATTTAAATCAAGCAATCAATAAAATACATATTGCTAAAACTATGGCCGTTTAAAATGGGACACATTCAAGAGCTAACTTAATGTAAAAAGTAAGAATATACTTATTTTTGAGACCATAACATATGCGCTAAAAAATAAACAAATTGGCTACATAACTACATACAGGTTTATATAATCACAAAAAACAACAACAAGCAAAACATGTTCAAATAGGGTTTATATACATAGAACTAAACGGCAGTAACTTGTAAGCATTGACTAAAATATATTTATTCATGAATCATCAATATCTACCACAGGAATCAAGTCTTGGACAACACAGCTTTTTTATTGTAAGGGAAGTTTCTTTGTGTTGTAAGAGAAAACCTTTGATATTTCTAAATATTGTCCAAATAGGATTCTGGCTACGGGTTTCTATGGCATCGACGATGACAAACAACACAAATTACAGTGCAAATGGTCGGAAGTAAAAGGATATAGTTATAGTAAAAAAAAATTAGACCGTGAAAAGAGAAACAGCACAAAAAAAAAATACAAGAACAAAAAACAACAACAACAAAAAACAAAACCTCACTATAGTATATTAAGAAAAAATGACAGCATGGAAAAATAGCAAGAGAGTATAAACAATCCATAGAAGAGGGTGAAATAGAGAAAAAAAGACTATATATTGATGCATCTAAAATTATTCGCAATAGGTTATTTTCATATGAACACAAGCCTTTATATTTAGGAAAAAAAAGAGAGGAAGAAGTAAACAAGCTGTCAAAGAGATAAACCTAAAAAACCCACTAAACACCCATAAAGTCATCTTACCAAAAATAGGACATTATCGTGATTTTCCGTATTGTCTCCCATTCCCATTTTCTGAATATAGATGACGTCAGGCCTGTAGCTCATCGAACCGGAACTAATTGCATCTCTGACCCGGGAAATGACGTCAGGTGTTCCGGGAATATCCTGAACAGTGAGGCGTTCTGATTGGCTAGATATCCACAGCGCGTCAACAATTTGGGCGAATGAGACACACGAGGGGGCGGAGCTTGTGGTGCTAGGGGGCGTGGCCATACCTTTTTTGAATTAGAGATAATGAAATTAGTTAGATTAAAATACGTAAATAATAATAATAAAAAACAGGTGTCCTAATTTGTTTTTTTTCATCCAAAATGAAAGGGTGGGAAGGTGGGTGAAAGGAGGATAGTTGGTTGACAGGCAGAGCGTATATTTCTTCTTGGAAGGATGCGGGATTTAGTCCTTAGGAAGTCCCCCGTTCGAATCCACGATTGGCCAAAAGTCTATTTGTCCGATTCGTCCCATACTGGTTGGGTCGGTGTCAATATAATGTGATCGGCTGAGACAGGAGCCGAGGTCTCCCCGCCCTGTCTCGGTGAGTGGTAGCACATAGAACTGTCAGACGTCAGTCTTGGGAGTCTCCAAGATATAGCCTATATAGTAATGATCCTAGACTTCAGCAAAGTCTAAAACAAACACACCTCACCCATGCATATAAAATAAAAAAGACTATGTTTTACACCTAATAACTAATGGAACAGCCTTAAATGGTTTAAGTAGGAGATTATCATGGATTATCATGGAGAAATATTTACAGTCCCTTACATGATTAATTAAGAGAACAACACGGCCTCAAAAGACTAAAAAATTAAGGTTGACTTATTTGGCTTCTTCACAAGTGGATCAAGTTGACTTATTTGGCTTCTTCACAAGTGGGTCAGCCGTCAAATGGTCAACTAAAAAACAAAGGACCTTAGCCAAGGGTTGTAATGTAACGGGCTCAAACAGGAGTCCAGGTTTCCCTACCCCGTCTCGTGTGTGGCTGCTTATAAATCTGCCAGACGTTAGTCTTGGTGCCAGTCCACAATATAGCCTATACACACACACTCTCACACACACACACATATATATATATATAGGGGTTTTTTCAAGTATAGGCCACATTTTAATGTTTTATTTCATATGTATACAAATCTATATAAGTTTATAAATGCATTTATTTCTGTAATATATAGACAGCAATTGGTGCTACCAGATTATGATATTTCTACTTGTGATAATTATGAAGCGGTACCGTAGCTTATTGAAAAAGAAAAAAAAATCTACGAGGGTTGCCTTCATGATGTACTCTCTTTTATCAGTGTTCTTTCGAACCTAAGTATATGCATAGATTTTTATAAAGATATTAATAGAAATCTGTAGTTATTGGCTACATAGTGCTGACGTTGGACGTTAAACAACCAACTCAAGTGAACTCAGCTCACCAGCCAAAGAGACGTTCACTGCGGAGACAGTTAGCCCGGCCAAGGTGAAGGGCACTTCGATGACCATGCTGACATTGTTGACCTCCAGATGACCTTGGAAGGTCACACGCACAGTAGCGAGGGCACCATCTGGGGCTGGTCTAAAAACGAAAATCAAAACAAAATAAAAGTACAGAAAAAAATCAATTTAAGGGGAGGAACTAGAAGTAATAAGTATTATGTTTAAGTCCGTGTCTTTGTGAAGTCCTTATTGAGAGAAGTTAAGACTCTCTTTCCCTAAAGGAAGTATGTTATCACTCTCTCTCTCTCTCTCTCTCTCTCTCTCTCTCTCTCTCTTTCTCTTTTACTCTTTTAATCTCTTCTCTCTTTACCTATATTTCCTCCTTTTTTATGCTTATCTCCACCTCTTTCTCCCTTTCTCTCTCTCTCTCTCTCTCTCTCTCTCTCTGTGTCTTTAACGTCTCCTAGGTTTGCCTCGGGGATCATATAAGTCGGGACATAAAAGTTGTCCGAACAAAATTATAAATATAGATGTAATTATGGAGTAGGACTGCGTTATCAAATAAGACGGTGTTTGAACCTTGACTACCCTGCTCGTCAGTCCAGAGCTCTACCAACTGAGCTTTTTAGCGCTACAAATTCCCTTAGCCGCAAACCATAACACTTCCAGTATCAATATATTCTACCCCCCCCCTCCCTCAAAAAAGTAAACAACAGCAGCAAAAAAGTAAACAACAACAGCAGCAACAGCAACAGCAGCAGCAACAAACATTAACATAATAAACAATGAAAACAACAGCAGCAGCAGCAGCAGCAACAACAACAGCAACAACAAAATCATCATGTAATAGACAAACAAACAACATAAACAACAGCAACAGCAACAAAACCAATAACTGCAAACAGCTAACAATATCAACAACAATATAAATACCTAACAACAACAACAACAACAACAACAACAACAACAACAACAACAACACAAAAACAACAACCCCATTCAACAATCACAGCACGTACCTCAGCATCTCTGTCTCTACACTTTGAGTGGATAATTTCCCAACGAACAGTTGGCCAACCTGGGCAGAGGGAAAAACGACAAAAAGGCAACGGCATCAGTCGTAGTCAGTAAAGGTTTAAAAAAATGTGTAGTAGAATGATATGAAGAAAGAAAAGCAAATAACACAAAATAGAGAAGAAAAAAACATGTTTGTGTGTTTTGTTTACGAGCTATTTATATGAAAGGATACCAGAAGATAGAATATAAGAATGACATTACTAATTCTCTTGGTTGTTATAATCATAATTTTTGTAATGGCGCTATTTTTGGTGATGTCTTTTCAGATTTTATTAACTTCACTTAGGTAACAGCGAATGATTGTACTACAAAATGAACTTAAAAATGGTGTCTCTATGTCTGTTTCTAAGTCTATTTATAGCTGTGCGTATTGTATCTCACTCTCTGCCAGTCTGTCTGTCTCTCTCTCTCTATTCTATTCTTTTATATGACTCTCTTTCTCTCTGTCTCTCCTTCTATTCTTGTCTATGATTCTCTCTCTCCATCTCTCTGTCTCTCCTTCTATTATTTTCTATGACTCTCTCTCCATCTCTCTATCAGTCTCACTCTTCCTCTCTATCCCCCCCTCTCTCTCTCTCTCTCTCTCTCTCTCTTTCTTTCTTTCTTTCTCTTATCTTTAACCCCTCCTCTTTTTTCTAAACCATTTTTCCTTCAAAGTTTTCGTACATAAAGATTCTCCTCTACAACGAACCCTGATATAAAAAAGCCTCGGCTATAACGACATAACCTACCAGCATTCTGAGAGACGCTTCGGCTTCTCTATACAAAGACGATGCGCGGTCCAGTAGATCGTCCGACCAACTTAAACCCTGGGTGATGGTCAGTTCGAGACTAAAGCTACTCGACACAACATTGGGCTGGGATGTGAAAGCTGGTGGTACAGTGGTTGCGCTCACACTTTCACCTGCATCCGTGTCGGTGGTCGGTTCAATCATGGTTTCAACTTGTGGATAAAAAGACAAAACAATGAGTAAATACATATCTCTAACTCTTTCTCTTTCATTTTCTCTCTCTCTTTCTGTCTTCTTCTTCTTCTTCTTCTTCTTCTTCTTCTTCTTCTTCTTCTTCTTCTTCTTCTTCTTCTTCTTCTTCTTCTTCTTCTTCTTCTTCTTCATCATTTTCCTACCCAAAATGACCTGTGCACCACCAGTAAGGTTGTCATCTAGCCAAGCTTTGAGTTCCACTTCGTCCACCGCCTCTTCGCCATGGAACTCTAGAACCAGGTCAGCTTGCAGGGCCCCAGACGGATCATATCTGAATTGAGAAAAACAGAAAAGAAAATAGGAATGAAAAAGGAAAAGTCAAAACAAAACACGACAAGAGAACAAATATCGCATTAGTTTCAGTTAAGTAGATAATTCAAAGACTTTCTAACGGCGGAATTAAATAATTATTACATAAAATTCGAACTAAAAAAACTCGTGTTTGGACTCCTGAGGGTGTTATACACTGAGCTATATGCCTACTGCAACAACAAAAAATAAAAATAAAAACAACAGCAACAACACCAACAAAGAACAACAAAAAAGAAAAACATTTACAAAACCACTATCAATGATACATTTCTGCACTGAGCACTATTTGCGCCTACTTAAGTGAAAACAAAAATAATGCTTTTTGGGTCACACACCTAGTGTGTAGTTAGACAATGACTGTTTTGGGTTTTTACATGTGTGTACGCGAACAATTAACCCTTTAGATCATAATGCCAATGTAAGGCTAAACAATTGATTTTTTTAGGCCATACCCACTGTGTACAAGTAAAACAATAAACCTATTTTGTGAACCGTACCTGAGAGAGATAACGGACACAGAATTGTATCTCGTATAGTTCGTCATCACATTATCAATCTGTGAAAAAGAGGAGAAAATGTGTTAATACATTTTTAAATACGTAGAAAAGTTCCAAACTTTATAATTTCGATAATAAAGACAATACAAAAAACAAAGAAAGCACAGTTTGTTTTAATATTAGGACAATCGAAAAAAAAATATTCAGGGTGTTTTTCGGTGAATTGTGTTTTTATTCTAGTTAAAGAAACGAAAGTTTTATATTGTAAAATAGGGTGACAATTATTCGAAGCCTTCGATTGGTGACTAAGTTTGAAGCATGACGACCGATGGGTATTTCCAAGAGGCATTTCTTTAAAAAATATATATTTACAGTTATAATTTCTTTTTCTTTTTTTTTTTTTTTTTATAAATGAGGTTCCTAAATTATTCATTGAAGAAAACTTTCGTGAACTGTTCAAAAGGAAATAAAAACACTTTAACTATACCCCCCCCCCCCCCAAAAAAAAAAAAAAAAAAAAAAAAGAAGGAAATGAATAAAAAATAGCATAAAAGGAAAAAAAAGAAGAGCAAACAACTGAAAGTTTTGAATTATCAAAATACTGCTTTTCTCTTCCGATCCGTTGATTAATCCACTCACACAATTGCAGGTCATAATTCGAAGATTACGTTTAAAACACCAAGTTCAATCAAAGATAATTATATTTGTCTGAATTCGTCCACTACTGGTTGGATCAGTGTCAGCACAGTGTGTTTTGCACTGTCTCTGTGTTGGGTCTCCGTCCACAATATTATCTGTATATATGATGCTAACGTTTGACGCTAACCAACAAACAAACAAACAAACCACTGGGTTAATGTATCATGTTGTAGTCTATTCAATATTCGTCATAATATCAAAACAACCAGAACGCTTACCCTTGATTCCAAATATAACTGATAATCATACACATAGATCTTTTAAACCACTGTATTTTTTACTTTTAATCAACCTTCTCCCTTCCCCTCCTCCTCCTCCTCCTCGTTGTTGTTGTTGTTGTTGTTGTTGTTGTTGTTGTTGTTGTTGTTGTTGTTGTTGTTGTTGTTGTTGTTGTTGTTGTTGTTGTTGTTGTTGTT
>RQTK01000131.1:367538-392767 GCA_003991915.1 Elysia chlorotica
TTCTTCTTCTTCTTCTTCTTCTTCTTCTTCTTCTTCTTCTTCTTCTTCTTCTTCTTCTTCTTCTTCTTCTTCTTCTTCTTCTTCTTCTTCTTCTTCTTCTTCTTTTCCTTCTCCTCCTTTTCCTTCAACACAATATGTATGCTTTTACCACTTAGAGAGATACAGAAGTCACCGCTGCTACTAGTATCAAATTTTAATTTGCTTACATGCTGACGTGCGATAAAACTAAAAAAAAACTCACTCACTCCCTTACGTCCTGTCAAAAGCGTGCGACCAACTTTACCGCTACTGAACGACAAGTAACGCAATGACAATCACCATAGCACCAGATCGTGGAAATTAGTGACAGGTTTCAGGGCGAGGATTTTACGTTTACGGCGATCGCTTCATTCTTTAAACGTAAGTAAAAAATTCAGTCTGAACATTTTCAAACCGCCTTAATCTCAATTTTTTTAAATGCAGGGAAAACTCATCACGCTAGCTCCCCGTATCAAAAGCATTGTGATTTTTAGTGTGCACCGTCTCACTAAATCTATAGTCTCTGGTAGCACTTTTTTAGAAGTCGATGGCTTTGACATTAACCCTTTGGTGTTCACATTGACCCTTTGGTCTCAATTTTTTTTAATGCAGGGAAAACTCATCACGCTAGCTCCCCGTATCAAAAGCATTGTGATTTTTAGTGTGCACCGTCTCACTAAATCTATAGTCTCTGGTAGCACTTTTTTAGAAGTCGATGGCTTTGACATTAACCCTTTGGTGTTCACATTGACCCTTTGGTGTTCACAACGCCACTTACCTCCGCCTCTATGTTCATCTTCATCACATGGTACTCCTCGCTGGCTGGGTCTGTTAGCGCGTCTGCCCCTTCTCTTGAAAGGTAGAAGATTTGAACCGACACAAGCGTCACTGGCAAGTCACTGCTGTAGGTTGTAGGCATCCGCGTTGTCGTCATGGTTGAGTCGTCAGGGCGAGACACCATAGTCGGTGTGTCGGTAACCACTGGTGTGCCAGGCGTAGAGAAAACCACTGTCGTGTCATTTAAAGATGACATGGTGGTATTGGTGTGATCAATATGTGGCATGGTGGCATTCGTGTGTTCTAAAGGTGACATGGTGCTTGCTTTGGTGTTTTCTAAATATGGCATAGTGGCATTGGTGTGTTCTAAAGGTGGCATGGTGGCATTGGTGTGTTCTAAAGGTGACATGGTGGCATTGGAGTGTTCTAAAGGTGACATGGTGGCATTGGTGTGTTCTAAAGGTGACATGGTGACATTGGTGTGTTCAAAAGGTGACATGGTGGTGGCATTGGTGTGTTCTAAATATGGTATGGTGACATTGGTGTGTTCTAGAGGTGACATGGTGGTGGCATTGGTGTGTTCTAAAGGTGACATGGTGGCATTGATGTGTTCAAGAGGTGACATGGTGGCATTGGTGTAATCTAAAGGTGGCATGGTGGCATTGGTGCGTTCTAAAGGTGGCATGGTGGCATTGGTGTGTTCTAAAGGTGGCATGGTGGCATTGGTGTGTTCTAAAGGTGGCATTGTGGCATTGGTGTGTTCTAGAGGTAATATGGTGGTGTTTGATAGGTCTTTACCAGTGAACGTGGTGTTTTCAAGAGGTGGTTTGGTGGTTCGTGATGAAACAAAACTAGTGGTTGTAGTGTAATCAAAGACACTAGGCATGGTGGTGTTATTAGCAGTTGATATGGTGCTGTTTGATTGGTCGAAGCCTGTGACCGTGGTGTTATCGAAAGGTGATATCGTAGACATGACTGAATCAGTGGTGTTATCAGGAAATTTGGTGGCGTCGTGTGATGAATCAAGTTTAGTAGTTCCACTTTCAGGTGAGATTGTCGAGTTTTCTTCCATATGATCTTGTGTGGTATCATTTGCAGATGACAGTGTTGAATAATCTTCCATATGGTTTTCTGTTGTAACTCTTTGTGGTGACATTGTTGAATAATCGTCCATATTTTCTTGAGTGGTGTCATTTTGTGGTGACGGTGTAGAATTATCTCCCATATGATCTTGTGTGGAGTCTCTTAGTATTGACATTGTAGAATGATCTTCAACATAACTTTGTGTCGAATCTTTGTATGGCAGAAATATGGTATATTCCTCGGTCATATCACCAATTAATGGAACCGTGGTATGGTCTTGAGTCATATCACCATGCGATGGAACCGTGGTGTGATTTTGAGTCATATCACCATGCGATGGAACGGTGGTATGGTCTTGAGTCATATCACCATGCGATGGAACTGTAGTGTGATTTTGAGTCATATCACCAATTGATGGAACAGTGGTGTGATCTTGAGTCATATCACCATGCGATGGAACAGTGGTGTGATCCTGAGTCATATCACCATGCGATGGAACTGTGGTGTTATCTTGGGTCAAATCACCATGCGATGGAACCGTGGTGTGATCTTGGGTGATATCACCATGTGATGGAACTGTGGTGTCATCTTGGGTCATATCACCATGCGATGGAACTGTGGTGTGATCTTGGGCCATATCACCAAGAGCTGGAACTGTGGTGTGATCTTGGATCATATCACCATGCGATGGAACAGTTGTGTTATCTTGAGTCATATTATGACCTGGAACTGTGGTGTGATCTTGGGCCATATCACCAAGAGCTGGAACTGTGGTGTGATCTTGAGTCATATCACCGTGCGATGGAACTGTGGTGTGATCTTGGGTCATATCACCATGCGATGGAACTGTGGTGTGATCTTGGGTCATATCACCATGTGATGGAACTGTGGTGTGATCTTGGGTCATATCACCATGCGATGGAACTGTGGTGTGATCTTGGGGCATATCACCATGCGATGGAACTGTGGTGTGATCTTGGGGCATATCACCATGCGATGGAACTGTGGTGTGATCTTGGGTCATATCACCATGCGATGGAACTGTGGTGTGATCTTGGGGCATATCACCATGCGATGGAACTGTGGTGTGATCTTGGGGCATATCACCATGCGATGGAACTGTGGTGTGATCTTGGGGCATATCACCATGCGATGGAACTGTGGTGTGATCTTGGGGCATATCACCATGCGATGGAACTGTGGTACTTCAGTAACTTGTTGGGTCATTTCTGTGGTTACTTCAGTATCTTGTTGGGGCATTTCTGTGGTTACTTCAGTGTCTTGTTGTGACATTTCTGTGGTTACTTCAGTAACTTGTTGGGGCATTTCTGTGGTTACTTCAGTGTCTTGTTGTGGTATCTCTGTGTTTACTTCAGTGTTTTGTTGTGGTATTTCAGTGGTTGTGTTAGAATGGATGCTTTGGTCTATGGTTACTTCAGAATCTATTGGTGATATTTCTGTAGTTAGATTATACTGAGTACTCTGCTCAATAGTTACGCCAGTAGTGGTTTGTGCTAATGGTATTGTTGTATGACCATTAGTAGATGTGGTTGGGTCTGAGGTCGAGAGGTCTACGTGAAAAGATTGTGTAGGTGAGTGAGTTGGGTTTTCTGAGAAGGCGAAAACTGTAGTGGCACTTTCAGTGGTTGTGGTGGGTCCACTGTTAGTCAACTGAGTTGGTGCTATATCACCATCTGTTAGATAATCTGTGGTGTTAGTGGTGTTATTGTTAAACAAAGGGAGGTCAGTAGCTCCCCCTGCTGGTACTGTTGAGTGTGGTGTTTGAGTTGTCGTTTCTGCCACTGTTTGAGTCTGGCTGTGGTTAGTTTCAGCTGGCAAGCGTGAGGGGAAATAAGGAAGAAGAAAGCAAAAAGAACAAAAATTGGTGTTAGTCAAAAAAAGGCGGAAACTGCAAAGGAAAAAAAGCAAAACAGAAAAACAAAAAGAAAAAAGAAACAAAAACAAGACAAAAACACTAATGGAAAGCACAATAATGGGAGAGGAAAAGTGAGATAAAAATCAATTATACTGGAGGAATTGAACAAAACCAGAATGACATAGGAAAATAGAAATAAGAGTATCTTTTCTATTTAAAATGCTTCTCTTTTTAATTTAAATTAAAAGCTACCACTGAGTTGAACGAACAAGTGTGTCGGGTATTATAGATTTTAAACATATGACCAGGTACCTTCTTCGGAAAATAAAGTAAAGTGGAAAAAAGCTGCTAATTTACTTTATCATCCTCTGTGCCCCCCGCCCCTTTTCACGAAAACATTTTTTTTTTAAAAAAACACCCTCAAATACTTTAAGTTCTTTACAATGATACAAAACACTGATTGAATTTAATATTCTTTTTTTTTTTTCAAGTAAAAAAAAAATTAGTTATTGGTGGTTCCTTGATATAAACATCTATGGTGGGCTGAGTATATTAATACCCGCTTCCCCAAACTATCGACGGGGTGTGGGAGGGTGAGGGGCGTAGTTCTGGGGTAGAACATCGGCTTTCGGCGCAGGAGGTCCGTGGTTCGAGCCTCGCTATGGCGACTTCGTCCCCTACTGGTTATTTTGGTGTCAAATTAATATGAGCGGCTAAGATAGAGTCGTGATATCCCCGCCCTGTCTCTGTGTGGCAACACGTAAACTTGTCAGACGTTAGTCTTGGGGTACGTTTACAATAATAGCCTATATTAGTGCTGACTTTGGACGCGAAGCAACAGACAAGCAAACAACAACAAAATTCCAAACCATCAAAAGTAAGAGACGGGTATTGTATGAACCAGAGTGACAATCAATCAATCAGGAGGGAGGTAATTCACTCCTTCTTAATGGTTGTAATAAGTGTTTTCATGAGTTGTCTCCCTTTATACAAGTTCAGTTTATTTTTTCTATGTAGTGTAATGTTCCTGGTACGAGAGGACCTTCTCTTTTTTTTTAAAGATCTTCTCTCCTTGGTTGCCCTTAAAGACGATATAGAGAGGCGGGCTCCAACACTCGTACCTGACAATTATATGTGTTGTCACACTGAGACAATAAGGACAGCTTGTAACCTCTATTCTAAAACCTTGACAATCCCGCGTAAAAATGTGAACCCCAATTTTCTTTTTGCCCCTTCTGTATGAGCTTTTGTTTTCATTTGTGTTTTTTTAGGAGGGGTGGGGTGGGGTTGGGGGCTCGTTTGTATTTTTACACCCTTTAAAATGAGCAATGCTTTGTAGGATTTGAGTTTTATTTTGTTGTTGTCGCTCTTTTTGTTTCATTAATTTAATATTCTCTTTTTTTTCAATTAAATAAAAGTCAAAGTATTAGATGGATCGTGTGTAAAAAACAAAAACTATCGTTTTCAAACTAAAAAAGAGCACAACACAATACACATACACATACACACACTTTAGTGCATTTAGTACGGGTATGACGCATAGGCATTTGGGTATACATCAATTTTGGAGATTAAAAAAGGCAAATAAAAACCAGAATAAAAACCAGCAACACAGATAGTGCAAATCATTACAGTGCATCATCAAAACACACACACACACACACACACACACACACACAAAGGTGAGTTCGGGAGTGAAAAAAAAACAACCAAAAAAATGCAAAAATGTCCGCGATGAAAAAAAAAAGAACATAAAATGAGCAATATGAACGAAGCAGATAATAATGATAACAACAATAAAAGCAAGCCCCAACTTTGACAATAATGCCGCAAATGAAAAAAAGCAGATTCTTAACCCAAAGAAACAAAATATTCATTTAATGGTACTATTTACACAGAGTAATCTTGTAATGTAGAAAGTAAAGTGACACCTTGAAGTTAATTCTATTGCATCCTATGTCATGTTTAAACTACCAATGATATAAAGTACTTTAGAAATGAAATGGAACATTGTATTATTACTAAGGGGACATATTAATTCTCCTTCAGACTCCGATTTTTAATTCTATTAAAAACCTTATAGCATCACCACAGCTGTGCAGTGTTTTTGTTTTGTTTTATAAATACCAAAGTTAAAGACTGTTTTGGAAAATAGAGATAACTATTTTATAAAAGGGAACCTATAGAACTACCTCACTTGTACAATGTGTTGCCTGATTTTTTTTAATACTTAAGATATGTGAGTGACTTAGGAGACGTCATTGTATACAGGATCCATAGCATCACCTCAAGTGTAAGATGTCCTATTTTATTTTCAAAATACTTAAGATTTAGAGTATTTTAGAAATCTCTTAGACGTCTTTGTATACGCAGTCCATAGTATCACCTATGTTGTACAATGTCCTATTTTTTTTGTAAAACTACTTAAGATTTAGAGTAATTTAGAAATAATCTATACGTCTTTGTAATAGGATCTTATTCCGTCACGACAGTTGTAAAGTGTCTTGGTGCATTTTTTAAACACTTAGAATCTAGAGTATTTTAGAAGGGGGCATAATTTGTATAGATTATACGTGAAATGTTCTTGACTGAATAGTTTACCTGTAATTTGTAGGTTATCTCCCCCTGAATCTAGACCACCTGGGACTGGAGTGGGCGGGGTCGATGACGTCACGTTTATTGTGCCTATGGAGTGGGAGATAACATGAGATTATGTTAAGATAAGATTAAGGTGAGATTAAGGTAGATAAGATAAAGATTCAGATAGGATTAAGGTATGTAAGATAATATTAAGATAAGATTAAGATAGATAAGATAAAGATTAAGATAAGATTAAGATAGATAAGATAATGTTAAGATGAGATTAGGATATATAAGATGATCTTAAGATAAGATTAAGATAGATAAGATAATGTTAAGATAAGATTAAGATAGATAAGATATGATAGGATCAGATTTTATCTGTGTTTTGTTGTTAAACACCCAACAGTAGCTTTACACAGTGGACGGGCCACAAAACTGACGTCTGACAATTGTATATGCTGCCACACACGAGACAAGGCAGGAAGACCATGAGCTAAGATAAGATAAGATAAGAAAAAAGATAAAAAGAAAAAACATGATAAGATTAGGTTAAGATAAGGTAAGTTTGATATAAAATAAAATTAAGATAAGATAGAATAAAATAAAATGAAACAAATAAAAGATGCTTTAATAAAATAAGTTGAGTAATAAAATGAGATAAAACAAGATGGGATAGGAAAAAACAAATAAACATAAGACGTGGTATGTTATAATTATGAGACCAGAACGAATAATTGTTATAATATATATTATATATATATATATATCATCTTTCATCCAAGCTTTCCCCCTGTAACTGTTATGACGCCATGACATCAATACAAACTAGGTCAAGCGAAAACCCGGACGTGTGTCTAGATTTTCCCATGACCTAGATCAGAACATTCACAACACAGTAAAGAATTTAAAATAAAAATAAACGTTAATGGATGACGCCACTGTTAGTCCCCCTATCGCAGCGTCTCCATTATTTTATTTATTTAGGTCAACGGTCATGCCAAATCAATGGTCTTTTCAAACCCATGCGCTGATCTAATTGTATTTGTCATAATTTATGAGGCAACCAGGGTGAATCAGACACAAATATGTCACATACGTTTTTTGGCTGCTTTACTCAAACCTTTACAACAACAAAATATACAGAGAAAAAAACAGAAAAAGAAAAAGAAAAACACAAAACAAAACCTGCAATAATGTACTTTACAAGAAGGTAACCAAAGTACGAGGTACGTATTCAAAAACTTTTTTGCCAAGGACGCATGTAAGACAAGATCCGCCTCGCATTCATCCTTTCGAAGTTTAAAATTTCTTTAGAATGTATTGTGTTGTTGTTGTTGTTGTAGTTTTCTCTATCTCTATTCACAATCTGTGTCCGTGTTTTTCCCCTTTTTTAGGAGGGGGTGATTTAATTTTCTTGTTGTTTTGTTTTCGGGCGGGGGTTGTTATTTTTGTATATAAAAATATAATCATATTCTTTTGTGGCAGAAGTTCATACACAGAATCATGGGCGGATCTAAAACCTTTGTAATAATATAGTTCGGCGTCTTATGTATTAATTTTTTACAGCTTCTCGAAAATTTACTTTGTATTCAGTTGTGTTTGTCTATCTCTCTGTCTGTCTGTCTGTCTGTCTGTCTGTCTGTCTGTCTGTCTGTCTGTCTGTCTGTCTGTCTGTCTGTCTGTCTGTCTGTCACTCTCTCTCTCTCTCTCTCTCTCTCTCTCTCTCTCTCTCTCTCTCTCTCTCTCTCTTCTCTCTTGTCCTGTAACTGTTATGACGCCATGTCATCAATACAAACTAGGTCAAGCGAAAGCCCGGACGTGTGTCTATATTTTTGCCATGACCCAGATCAGAACATACACAACACAGTACAGAATTTGCAATCCTCAAGACGTTCATGGATAACGTCATCGTTGCGATTTGTCATCGCTCTCTACCCGTATGGTTGCGCACTTCTAAGTTAAGTTGGTTTTAACGTCCAACATCAGCACTATATATGCTACATTGTGAACGGGCCTCAAGACTGACGCCTGACAAATTTATTTGCTGCCACAAACGAAACAGGGCGGGGATACCATGACTCCCGTCTCAGCTTGTCACATTATACTGACACTGGCCCAACCAGTAGTGAGTGCAATCGCCAGTGCTAGAATCGGACCTTTTGCGGCGGAAGCCGATGTTCTATCCCAGGTTTAAAAAAAAATAAAACATAGACTAAGTGAAAAATAACAAAAACTATAAAAATCAAACTAAACCTTTATTGTCAATTAAACCTTCAAAAGCTTGTACTTTAAAAAAAAAAGATATTAGAATAACGATGGTCATAAGGTGTTTATGTTATCTAGGAAAATATGATGTATTGGTATATCAGATGATCTCAATAGGAATACGGGAAAAGTGAACAAATCAAAAAGCTCCCTTGAATATTTGAACCTTTTAGAAGCTCGTACTGTCACAGTTTATAAATAATTATGTTTACATTTTCTATTTTTTTTTAAATAGCGTGATAACGTGTAGGCCTTCGGGAAAATATATAGTGTAAGAAATGGGCTAAGTTTAAAAAACTGCGTTTTTATCAATGCATCTTTCCAAAGCTACTTACTAATATCACAATGCGTTTTTATCAATGCATCTTTCCAAAGCTACTTACTAATATCACAATTGTTTATTAATATGCTGCTTATATTGTAATATAATTCTAAATTGCGTGATGTATTGCTTTTATCACACAGAGAAGCACCGATTCAGGGAAAACGTGAAAAAGAATAGGCTAGCTGAAGAAAAAAAAGCTTTACTCAAACTTGTAAAAAAATAAATACAGAAAAAAAAAACAGAAGCAAAACAAAATCTGCAATAATGTACTTTACAAGCAGATAACCAGGGTACTAGGAACGTATTCAAAAACTTTTTTGTCAAGGACGCATGTAAGACAAGATCCGCCTCGCATTCATCCTTTCGAAGTTTAAAAGTTCTTTAGAATGTATTGTGTTGTTGTTGTTGTAGTTTTCTCTATCTCTATTTACAATCTGTTTCCGTGTTTTTCCCTTTGTTTTTTTTTAGGAGGGGGTGATTTAATTTTCTTGTTGTTTTGTTTTCGGGTGGGAGTTGTTATTTTTGTATATGAATATATAATCATATTCTTTTGTGGCAGAAGTTCAGACACAGAATCATGGGCGGATCTAAAACCTTTGAAATAATATAGTTCGGCGTCTTATGTATTAATTTTTTACAGCTTCTCAAAAATGTACTTTGCATTCAGTTGTGTCTGTCTGTCTGTTTGTTTGTCTGTCTGTCAGTCTAAATCTACACATGTACATGCACCTAAACGAAGATGTTCAGTGACTCCGTAATTCTATCTTCTGTTTGCTCCTGTCTTTCTGTCTCAGTTTCTGTTTATGTCTGTCTGTCTGTCTGTCTGTCTCTCTCTCTCTCTCTCTCTCTCTCTCTCTCTCTCTCTCTCTCTCTCTCTCTCTCTCTCTCTCTCTCTCTCTTTGTGTCTTTCTGCCTCATTCTCTCTCTGTCTATCTATCTCTCTCTGTGCCGCTCCCTCTCTCCCTCTTTGTCCCCCTCTCTCTCTGTCTGCGTCTTTCCCTTTTCTTTCTTTCTTTCTCTCTTTTCTCTCTCTCTCTCTCTCTCTCTCTCTCTCTCTCTCTCTCTTTCTCTGTCTCCCCTCCTTTCCCTTTGTGTCACCCTCTCTCTGTCTCTCTCTTTCTATTTCATCTTTCTCTATCTCTTTCTCCGTGTGTCCTGTATCTTTTTTTTATTTTATTTCTCTCTCAATGTGTCTCTCACCATCACAGACAGACAGACAGACAGACAGACAGACAGACAGACAGACAGACACACAAAGAAAATAGGAATAGGGGCACGGAGTAAGGAAGGGTAGGGAGAGAGAGAGAGAGAGAGAGAGATAGAGAGAGAGAGAGAGAGTGATAGAGAGAGAGGGGTGAGAGATGGAGATAAACAAAGCAATCGACATCGACTTCGGGGTTCACACAGATCGTAAAGAAGAGCCTACATGCTAGAGGACATAGCTTTATAAAGATGAAGCACGTTTGCTTGTTGCTTAGCATCCAAAGCCTGCGCTATATAGATCATATTGTGGACGGGTACAAAGACTAAGGTCTGACAATTTTACGTGCTGCCACACAGAGACAGTGCGGGGATACTATGAACCCTGTCGCAGCAAGTCACCATAGACTAACATCGACCCAACCAGTAGGAGACGAAATCGCTAGAACGGGACTCGAACCACGGACTTACTACGTTGGAAGCCGATGTTTTACCCCAGGGCTAGACGGCGCTCCTCGAAATAAAGATAAACAGATAGAAGGGATATATAGACATACAAACATGTACTTTTGTTCCACCAATAACCAAAGGATACAAGGGTATAATTATAATTCATACAAACAAAGATGGGGGACAGATAGGAAAAAAACAGCAAGCAAACAAAATAAAGGAAAAACCTTGCAGATATTAGATTTGCAATTTTTCCATGGTTTCTAAAGTACGGAATAATTATTTGCCTGAGGCACGTTTGTTATTACTGCATACTTGTAATATAAAGCAAGGATACGCCCCTCAAATATTATGAAAAATGATCTTTTCTTACACCATAAGAACATACTCTTTATTTATGCATTCAATGGAATTTCAAAAATAATATTTATATAGAGATGCAGCTAAGCACAAGAAAATATCTGTCTAAAAGAAATAAAGACTTATTGTAATATATTATCTTTCTCTCCCTTCTTTTATCTTCTCGTATCTCGATTTATATATTTTATATATCTTTTACTTCATATATTTTATATCATAATAATATAATTTTATGCTTCCTTATATAATATATATAAATTGAAAAAATTGTGGGTATTGAAACAATTTTTTTTCGATGTCGGTTGCCACATTCGTGCTATACACGAAGCACTGGTGAGATAAAGATAATGTAACTAGTTTTAAAGCGTAGTCTGTGTATAATTCTATTAATTTTCATTGTGGTGTCTCACTATTATTGCATTGTAATTTCTTTTGAAGATGTCACATTCAACATTATATATTTTCGATGTAACACACATTGACTGAATACATTTGAATTGAATTAAATTGAATTGAATTGGATTGGATATACCACCGGGAAAATAAAACTTTTTTTTTAAATCTCCTCGAAAAATGTTTCCCATCCATGAACAAGCGTGTAAAAAAAAATGATGCCACACAGAGTCAAGGCGTGGATACCATGACCTTCTGTCTGAGACGGTTCCATTGTGGAGACACAGATACAACCAGTAGGGGAAAAGGCGATATCTTTGGGATTTGAACCCGCGACCACCTCGTTACAAGTTGCGCGCCCTACATACTGATCTAGCTTGCTCCATTTGTCTTTCGTTTCCCTCCCCCCCCCTCTCTCTCTCTCTCTCTCTCTCTCTCTCTTTATCCCAGCATAGCCGGCTTAACATAGTTAAGACGAGACAATTTATCTCTCTCTTTTGTTTTCTCTCTCTATCTCTCTCTCTTTGTCGCTACCTCCCTCTTCCCTATCCTTTTCTGTTCCTCTGTCTCTCTGTCTCTTTGTTTCTTTCCTTCTATCACCCTATTTCGCCCTGTCTCTTTTTCTCCTTTCTTCTACGCTTTCTTTCTCACCTCCTTTCCATTCCTCCCTCCCCTTTAATTCTCTTCTTGCTTCGCCCCCTCCCCCACCCTCTAAATTTCTCCCTTCTCTCCCCCATCTTCCATTCTCTCCATCCCTATGTCTCTCTTCCTCTCACTACCTCCCCCTTCCTCTCCCCCATCTCTCTCTGTCCCTCTCTTTCTCTCTTTCTATCCTTCTCTGTCTCCCTCTCTCCCTCTCTCTCTCTCTCTCTCTCTCTCTCTCTGTCTCTCTCTCTCTTGGTCACACCACGCTCCCAAAGACACGCAAAACACGGCTTTATTTCCCCAATAGATGCGAATAAACCCCAAACATAACAGTTCTCTGAGAGGTTGGCTCCACCTAATCCAGACATACATGCACGAGATATGTGTCTAAACTCACTGGCCAAACACGTTGTATCGTTAGCAAGCTGTTTGTATTGTTGCGTTAGTTGTTAAGTCCAGCACAAGCACTACATAGGCTCAAGAGTAAATTCTGACAATTTGAGGTGCTGCCACACACGAGACAGTGAGGGAGACATGGACTCCTGTCTCAGCTGGTCACATTAAAATTTCACCGCCCTTTTTTGGCCTTCCGATCTCAAGATCAACGCTCTACCACTTGAGCCTCCACCCCAAGTGGTTTCGCCTTGGTCTCCCAATCGTGAGGTAGGCTACACGGTTCGAACCTGTCTATTTTTTCCCCCCCCCCCCTTCTCCGACACTTTCTTCTTCATATCTTTCTCTTCTCCCCCACCCCCTCCCCGGCCTTTCTTTCCCCCACTCTCTCTGTCTCTTACAGTCTCTCTATGTCCCATATTACCTCTCCCTTTTTTTATTCGCACATGCCTCTCTTTTGTCTCAAAATTAAGTCTCTCATTCATCTTCCTAAACGCACTAACTTCCGACAAAATAAACATTTTTTTCGAATTTATCTTAGAATATAAATATTATATTGATCTTTTTTTTTCAAGCAAAAACATAAAAAAACATGCACACATGCAAAAAAATTTAAATAAATAAAAAGGAAAAGAAAAGAAAACAACAACTCACTTTTTAGCCCCAAAATTTGAAGAGTTCAAACGAATTGTATTTTTATTACTCCCCTTTAACGCCACCCGCCCGATTCAAAAACCTCTAACCCAAAATGTCGCACTTGTTTTTTTCTCTTTTTCTTGTTGGATTTTCCCGAAAACGCACCAGCGTTAATTTGTTCCGTCTTGCGTCAAATTCACGTTGACGGCGAAATGTGTTGCGAAAGCTTCCGTCTTGCTAATGAGCCATCATACAATTGACTCCACCTTTTCAAACTAAGCTTCTTTCTTTTGTTGGTATTTTTGTTCTTTTTGCTGATGTGTTCAAGTTTATTTTTCTAATTCTGTTGTTGGTCTTTTTGCTGTTGTTGATTTTTTTTTTATTGTTGTTGATGTTTCTGTATCGTTGTAAATGTTGTTGCTGCTGCTGTTGCGATTGCTGTTGTTGTAACTGTTATTGTTATTGATGATGATGTTGCAGTTGCTGCTGCTGTGTCTCTGCCGCTGTTTTTATTGTTGTTATGTTGCAGTTATTGTTACTGCTGTTGCTGTTACTGTTTTAATGTTGCTGCTGTTGTTCTTTTTGCTGTTGTTGCTTTTGCTGTTGTTACTGCTGTTGCTACTATTGTTGGTGTTGTTTTATCTTTAATCCTTTCTGTCTGTCTGTATGCCTTCATGTCAAGGTTTCTTTTTTTCATACTTGCATGACTCATCCTCCCTTTATCTCTGTCTATGTCTATCAGTCTGTCTGTCCGTCTGTCTGACTGTCTATTTGTAACTCTTTGTTTCCCACTATCTCTGTCTGTTTGTCTGTCTGTCTCTGTGTCTGTGCCTGTGCCTGTATCTCTCTCTCTCTCTCTCTCTCTCTCTCTCTCTCTCTCTCTCTCTATTTCTTTCTCATACTCTTTTAACTCTATAATCTCCACTCCAATTTTATGTTTTTAGATAAACACCCTGAAATTCGTCCATACAATATCACTCTTAAATTATATCAACAGAAGAAAGGTCAATTTGTCAACAAAAGTTGACAAGGGCGGTTTCCCAAACATCAGCAAATTAAAGGCTTTGATTTAAAAACACAATTTGGATGTCTAAAACTGAAATGCTTTTGTGCATGTGTGTGTGTTTTTGTTTTTGTTTTACGTGTATATCTGTATACATATAATACATTTCTAAACTGTCGTTTCAAAAATGTATGATTTAGTTACTTTTTACTTAAACAACTTATTTTAATTCAATCGAGAGAGAGAGAGAGAGAGAGAGAGAGAGAGTAAGAGATAGATAGAGATAGAGATCGAGAAAGAGGGAGACAGAGGGAGAGTGACAGAGAGATAAAGGAAGAAAAAAAGAGAAAGCAACAACGATAAAGAAAACAAACGAACAGAAACACTTGAGTCTGCATAAAAGTATGAATATTATATTAATAGATGCAAAAAGACAGAAAAAGAGTCTAAAAAACCAAAAGAGTAAAACCAGCAACGATTAAAAATATCCAAAAATGACTATACAAACTTATTCAGAGTCAATATAGTAACATGCCGAATACCAATACAAAGAGAGAAAGAGAGAGAAAAATTTTAGAGGAGGGAAACGTACAGTATGGGCAGAATTAGAGATAGATAGAGATAAAAAGAAAGACAACCATACAGTCAGACATAAAGAGTCTAAGGAAAAACAACAAAAAGAGCAACAACAATTAGGAAATAAAGTATGGAAAGCCCACCAAACCGAAACAAGACAACCTGCATAGTAACATGCCGGATATCAATATAAAAACAAATGACCGACACGCCCGTCATAGGATCGATAAAGAACAAACCATGCGTTTGTACAGACCAAGTCTCGCGTAAATCCATCGTAAAAAACAAACTACAATACATCATCATCAGACCAAGTCTCTCGTAAATCCATCGTAAAAAACAAACAAACTGCAATACATCATCATCATCTTGCCTAGTAACGACGCGCCCCCAAACCAAGTTGTATTGTTTTCATCGAGCTTGGAAACTGCCCATAACATGTTGCGGGAAACAATTGTTTTACGCTCGGCGGTTTCAGGTGGAGAGAGCAGACAGATTTTGTGTGGAGAGAAGGGGGGGGGGGGGGGGGGGGGGGGGGGGGGAGGGGGGCAGGACGTACGTCAGGAGTGTCAAACCAGGCTCTCCGTGCCAGAACTGTTTCACCATCCTGGACTGTGGCGGCGGTGAGTGACCGTTCTTTGCAATCCCTACTTTCTCCAAAATAGAGCCTTTTCAATAAATCAAAAAGAATACCCCGCCCCTGGTTTATTTCTGTTTATAAATAACACAAAATACAGGCTATTATAGTGCTTGAAATGGATATTAACAACTCACCTTAATTCAACACCCCCTCCCGCACACACAAACCTTTTCCCTTCCTTTCTTCAATGTTACCCATTTAGCCTACAACCCTCCATACATTAACCCCCACACCCCAAATTCCATTTTCTTACTTTGTTTTTGTCCTATTGTCTGTTAAGTGCATACCACATGGAGTTATTGCCCCTGACGGGCGGGGATAATGCACGTCTGATCGAGGCGACTGCGTAAATCACCAGGGTTATCTGCCCATGATCCTCTAAATCTTCCAAAGAATTTCAAGGTAGCGATGCATAATTTCAATTTTAAAGATAAATAAATTAAAAAAAAAAGTGTGTGCTTGTTTGTGAGTAAGTGAGGGAAAGAGAGAGATAGATAGAGAGAGAAAGAGAGAGAGAGATAGATAGAGAGAGAGATAGATAGAGAGAGAGGGATAGATAGAGAGAGAGAGAAGAGAGAGAGAGAGAGAGAAAGAGAGAGGGAGAGAGAGAGAGGGGGGGAGCAGTGACCAAGACAGGGAGGGGGAAGAGACAAGTATAGAGGAGAGAGAGAGAGAAAGAAAGAGAGAGAGAGAGAGAGAGAGCGAGAGAGAGAGAGAGGGAGAGAGAGAGAAGAGAGAGAAAGAGAGAGAGAAAACAGAGCAATAGGGAAAGAGAAAGAGAGAGAAGGTTTGATACCCACGTAAAATCAAAAAGGTAATTCCTCAGCACTATCTAGGCTATACTGCGGACGGTCCCAAGACTGACGTCTGACAACTTTATGTGCTGTCACACACAAGACAAGACAGAGAAGGGATGCCTGATTCTCGTCTCAGCCGGTCACATTAAACTTACACCGACCCAACCAGTAGGGTAAGAATCGGACAAATAAATGAACCAATTACAACATAGCCGTTACCGCGCTGACATGCCGTTAAACAAACTCACTCAATGAACCAATCATGGATTTTGAACTGTAGACCTATCACATGGGAGAGCAACGCTCTAACGCTTAAGCCAGTTGGAAACCAACAAATAGGGATTGAAAGCCGAATTCCGGCCAACAGAATTTCCCCGATCGTAGGTTTCGAACCGAGGACTTCACCATTGGGAGACCAGACGTATACTCTACCACTGCGCCACCTTGCCAGTTTGGCGTGGAGCATTCCAAGTGTCAGGCTGTATATCCTTCAATGTCCCTATGCCAGGTGAAAATCTGGGGGAACTTTCCTAACGATAAAATAAAAAAAAGGCTAAAAGTTTAAAAAAAAAGAAAAAAAAGGGATTTAAATTCATGCATAATTTTTGGGGTAAAATTGACACGTTCGATGTTCTCTTTTTTATTTAAGGGCGTGAAATAAAAGAATTTTTTTTTTTTTTTTTTTTTTTGGGGGGGGGGTCTATGGCCTTTCTTTTTTATATTTTCCTCGCGCCTTCCTCCTTTTCATACAACTTTTCTCCCTACCAAATTGAAAACTTTAAAAAACAACACCACCACCCAAAAACAAAACAAAACAACAAAAACAAAACATAGGAAATTCCACATTAGAATACTCATGGTGTCGCTAAGAGCATTGTGTTAACAAAAAAAAGGGTCAAAGCTCGAACGTTGAGGATGTATGTCTTACATTTCGAGACGTCTTCGGTTGTTCTTTTTTTTCTTTTTTTTTGTATTGCCTGATAAAAGACTGAGGCTTTTTTTTAAATTAATGTATTTACCTCTATTTGGTAACAACCTCTCTCTCTCTCTCTCTCTCTCTCTCTCTCTCTCTCTCTCTCTCTCTCTCTCTCTTTCTCTCTCTCTATCTCTCTCTCTAGGGTAAGAGCGTAGACTTCCATTGCAAAACGTCTGAGATTTGAACCCCATCTCTGGCCGGCCTAGATTTGAACCGCCAATATGTACCTCTTGCTTGCCAGCCCTGGAGCGCTGTCGACTCATCTATCTGACCTCGCTTTCCGTTACACACACACACACACACACACACACAGACACACAGACACACGCGTACACAAAACAGAACAAAAAACAACAAAAACACCAGCGACGACGTTGCGTGTCTAGCAAAACAAATAAATCTTCGACTTTTAATTTATTTATCGGGAATTCCGTGAATTTCCATTAGAAGAGCGAGCTAGACTTAGATCTAACATCCGTCGCAGACAAGGCCCGTTACTCTTATGGCATTCGCAGAGACAAGCCACATTTGTCGTCTGCCCGGAACATAAAGATATATATCGGCGATGATTTCGTGACGACTTACACCTGTTCATGTGGCTGGGGGCTACACCTGGTTGTGGTTGTTGTTGTTATTTTTTTGGATCTGTTTTATTGTGTTTTGGGAGGGGTTTGTTTGTGATTTCTTTTTTGTAGTTACATGTGTTTTACATCAGTAATAAATGAACATGGATTATTTTAATTTTCTGGTTGTTAAATTAATAACCTTACTGGGCTAAAGCTATTAAATTTGATGGGACAAAAGGGGAGGGGAAATGGGAGGGAAATATGGAGGGGGGGGTAAAGAATAATGGATGTTAGTGTAACGTGTTAAGGCGTTGTTGTCTGGGAGTGGGGGGGGCGTTGGTTGAGGTGTGACATGTAAGGAGTGAGAGAGATAGGGATAGAGAGAGTGAGAGAAAGAGAGAGAGAAAGAAAGAGAGAGAAAAAAGATAGAGAAAGAGAAAGAGATAGAGAGAGATAGTGAGATAGAGAGAGATAGAGATAGAGAGAGAGATAGAGAGAGATGGGGAAGGAGGGAGAGAGAGAGGGAGAGAGATAGGGAGGGAGAGAGATAGGGAGGGAGAGAGAGAAAAAAAAGAGAGAGAAAGCGATTAGCAAAAGGCAGGCATACATTATTGTAGAAAAACAAACACACAGACAGACCAACGTACATAAATATATGCACACATAGTAACAGAAGGACATAATTATACTAGAGACATATACTACAGACAGATGACAGAAAGACAGACAAACAGACACGAAACACACACACACTCACACACATAGTCTATATACAGACAGACACATAGACAGCGAAAGAAAAAAAGGCCAATCCCAAGAAAGATCGAAACTAATCAATAATTTTTTTACGACCACAAACCAAACGGTATTACGAAAATTCCAGTGAATGAAAAGAAACAGACGAGATCTATTCATTCTTGTATGATTTTGCCTCAATAGGACGCCTTCTTACAAACATTCCAATATGGACGCCGGTCGGCGTTCGTTGCACGCCTCACCGAACAATGATGATCGATTTCGGTGCGTGCCGCGTAATTCTAGAATCGGAAATTCCCGCTACGCGCACAAAAAACTCGATTGTGAAAGTAAGTGCGGAGAAAGTGCATACGCCCAAACGTGACCTAAAAAAAAGAAAAGGTTTTAGTTCTATCCCAATATAGACACAGAAGGGAGATAGGATCGTGTTGTTCTCGGTTCATGCAGTATTAAAATTTATTTTTATTATTATTGAGATGATAGAAGACCATGACATAAAATTATTCGTTAAGTTGGAATTTCTTTTAGAGGTAGACAGAGTGGTGAAAATAAATGTGACAGGATTATTATTTTGGAATTTTTATTTCTTTTTTCTGTTTGTACCCATAAAAAAACCTATGATATATATTTATGGAGACAGATTTGTAATATTATATTTGTGAATTTTGAATCAATTATGGGTCGAGTTATGTTAACTTTCTTTTTTTTTTTTTTTTTTTTTTGGGGGGGGGGGGTGCTTTTTTCATGTTCTTTTCTCGTTCACACTACGTGTCCTTTTAAACACATTTGATTCAAAAGAAGAAAAAAAACGTTTTAGTTACAGGATAACAAATTATAAACATTCAGTTATTTAACTTTTTTTTTTAATTCAGGTTAAAAGTGTATTAGTTAATATGGAAAAAATTAACAAGAAACCCATCATTCCTGATTCGTATTTCTTTTTAGATGAAAAAAATGTCTTTGCCTTTTTTCATGAAAATAAAAAGAATAATAAAAGGAAATTCATTAATCCTGAGTCATTTTTTTCCTTTAGATGAAAAAAAAGTTACTTTTTTATAATTAAATAATTTAAATTTCACAAAGTTAAGTCATCAAACATTTTTCTTACAAACAATTTAACCTTTTGACTAGAAGCGATACAAAAAATCTGTTTTATTTTCCACGTATATATTTTACGCCCCTTAACCGAGACGCAGTGACTTTGACAGAACTACTTTACAAATCTTCCTATTTTTAGTGTTGACCCAAATTCAAAATATTAATGAATAGAGAAAGATCAACAATTTTTTTCAGATATGAAAATGGTTAAATTGGGGTTCAGGGTTATAAGCCAGCTTCTACTCTGTTTTGTAACTCATATCGTTTTTGATCAATGGACCTTTTTTCATCAGGTTGTTATAGAATACATATAAGAATCTTATGACTAAGTTTGTGGTTATTTAAAAACATTCCTGAAATGACATTCTTCTCCAAATGTATTTATTAGATGTGAACCTTTGCTATATTTCATTTTTGAGATGGACATTTTTCATAAAACAATGGCATGATTTATAACAGTTAGTGTCTATATGTTAAATGATTCAGAATGCGTGATTCCTAGCAATACACTAGGAGCATTAATTAAGATTCAGTCGTTGGCTACAATAGTGTGCTGATGTTGGACGTTAAATCAACTCAACTTTTTGCCACAATAATGTTATGTCGCGATTTTATTTTCGATTTCTTTCCACAGTGGTTGTACTAACAGACAACTATAGAAGAAATGTTCATAGTGCTGACGTTGGACGTTAAATCAACTAACTCATCTCTTTGACGCTATATGTCGCGGTTTTATTTTTAATTTCTTTCCACAACGGTTGTACTAACAGACAACTACTCGTATAGAAGAAATGTTCATAGTGCTGATGTTGGACGTTAAATCAACTCAACTCAACAATATGCCACGATTTTATTTTCAATTTCTTTCCACAACGGTTGTACTAACAGACAACTATAGAAGAAATGTTCATAGTGCTGATGTTGGACGTTAAATCAACTCAACTCAACTCTTTGCCACAATATGCCACGATTTTATTTTCAATTTCTTTCCACAATGGTTGTACTAACAGACAACTATCGAATAAATGTTCAATAAAATCAATTTCTATGCAGTGTTCGCTATGCTTGTTACTTTGTATTCCCATCTTGTGAAGAAGTAAGTATAGATATCAGGTAACTATGATTTAATATTTTCCAGTGCAAAACATGGAGTTTGGTTTCCTTAGTGCAATCCATAGCCAACATCCAATGCTTAACAATGAAATTAATTTGGAATTCCCGTTCTAAAAATAAAGCAGCGTGTGATGTTTCACATTCTTTTATCAAAGATGCAAAACCTTCACCCTAGTTGTCCTACATTAACGTTCTTAAAGGTTAGTTAGTTGCCTTCAGCTGTTAATGTCTCCAATAAATATCTATTTCAGCGCGTGCATGTACGCGATGCGACCTCATTAAGTTCATGGCTATCGAGGAACGTCGATAAATTGGAAAGAGTAGAGAGCCAGAGAAAATCTATTTTTCTTCTTGTTAATTCGTGTAAAAACAAGCTAAAAACACGAGTCTACTTAAAAAAACAAAAAAACAAATGATGTCTTGGCCCATTCGCAGGAATGCAGAGCCCTTTGTCCATTTATTTACTTTGTACGTTGATATATTTCGGCCATTATGTAGTCTGTCCATTTATTTATTTTGTACGTTGATATATTTCGGCCATTATGTAGTTTGTACATTTATTTATTTAGTACGCTGATATATTATGTCCATTATTTAGTTACTACATTATTTAGTTTGTCCATTGAATTATTTTGTCCGTTTTATTCTGGTAGGTAATTGTAATGTACAAGATCTTTACTGAACTTAGGAAGCAGTTTTTTTCTGAAATGAATTCTTGGAATTTTCAGCCTTCGTGAGTCAAGGTGATTGTGGAATTTTTCGATTCAAGTTGGGAAATGAAAAAAATTGCAAAGACGGGGCGGGGGAGAAAGGTGGTTTTGAAATGAGTAATAACATTGTTTTATGTAAGCAATATTTTTTTCTGCCGGGTAGAGGAGAGGAGCGGAGGAGGGGGGGGGTGGTGGAGAGATTGGGAGGAGGGGTTAAAATGTGGAGGGTAAATGTGTAAGGAACGTTGACCTCATACACTTTCAGATATCTTTCTTGTGCCTCTTTAAACTATTTAGTCCAATGTGAAGGAACAACATAATTGTTAATCCAATAATTTTATCTTTAGTTTCTCCTTCTCTCTCTTTCTCTCTCTCTCTCTCTCTCTCTCTCTCTCTCTCTCTCTCCCTCTTTCTCTCTCACTCTCTAACCCCCCAGTTTCTTGTTTGTCTCTCATCTCTGTCTCTCTCTCTCTCTCTCCCTCTTTACATTCCTCTCTCTCTCTCTGTCTCTCTTTCCATCTAATTTCCCCCAATCTCCCCCCTCCTTCTCTCTCTCCCTCGTTCTCAATATCTCCCTCTCGCCTTTTATCCTCCTCTCTCTGGATTTAACCTCTCCAAGTATCCCCTGAGTGTACCTATAAAGCGATCGTGCTGCTTCCAAAGATCCCATAGTATTAAATGTTAAAATCTTTGACTACTAGTACTACAAAGTAAAGGTTCTACGATCAACACTAAGAAAACAGATGACCTAACCACGACCCTGAGGCAGGGTGATTTTTAAACAGCTCATTGGCTGGTTTAAGTCTAGACTCGAGCTATGATTGGACGCTCGTGTATATTTCCTTGGGGGGCGCGGTGGCCTTGGGATATAACGTCGGTTTCCGATGCAAAAGGTCCAAGTTCGAGACCTGGCAATTGCAATCCCTACTGGTTAGGTCTGTGTCAGTTCAAAGTAACCGGCAGAGACAGGAGTCATGGTATCCCTGCCCTTTCTCATGTGTGGCTGCACATAACATTGTAAGGCGTCAGTCTTGGGGCCCGTCCACGATATAGTCTTTATAGTGCTGATGTTGGACGTTACATCAACTAAACAAAGGACTCAACATAGTATATTCCCTTACATAAACCTACCGTCTTTTGTTTTGGTTTTTTTTGTGCTAAGGGCCCCGTTGAAATAAAATAAAAACAATCCCTTCTAAAGCGACAAAGGAGATAGATCTATTTGAAAAACAACAACAACAACAACAACAACAAAAACATGTGTTTTAACATTTGGGGTCGAGAGTAATTTGTTGGGATATAAATTGTTCTTTGTGGTCCAATAATGTGTTTAAGCTCACAATAAAAAACAAAACCTAGCGTTTCAACATTAATTTGGGGTCGAGAGTAATTTGTTTGGGATCTCTTTTTATAGAGTCTCGCTTGGACATAATCAATTTCGTTTCATTTGGGGCCGTAATGTGTTTATATACACACTTAAAAACAAAAAGTAGTGTTTCAACAGACTCAGTCGACAGTAAGATGTGTGAGGTTTTGCGGTGGTTGTGTCGTTTGGAAATAATAAAAAAAGCTATTTTATTTGCAGCGATAATGTGTTGTCCATTAATGTAGCTTGATTAGTTTTTGTTTTGTTTTGTTTTTGTTTTTGTTTTTGTGTGACAGACAGACACTTAGAGGAAAAAAGAGATAGGGCGATGGAGAGATAGAAAGAAAGAGATACAGAGAGAGACAGACAGACAGGCAAACAGACAGACAGAAAGACAAAAAGACAGAAAGACAGACAGACAGACAGACATAGCACAGAAGAAAGAGATAGGAAAAGAGACAGAGAAAAAGGCACAAAGAGAGAAAGAGAGAGAAGAGAGAGAGAGAGAGAGAGAGAGAGAGAGAGACACAAACAGACAGACAGACAGACAGAGAGACAGAGAGAGACAGAAAGACAGAGAAAGATTTGAAAGAAAATAGAGGGGACAGAGTGAGAAAAAAACAATCATTGTGTTTTCTGATCGCTCATTGGCTCCATAAGTCTAGGATAGATATTATGATTGGACGCGGTCACACCGGTGCAGATTTCACTACCTCTCACTATGCCCGTCCACAATATAGCCTATATAGTGCTGCTGTTGGACGTTAAACCAACCCAACTTTGTGTGTTGTGGGAGAGAGGGGCATTGTCCTTTTTGCACTTTTGATTTGTTACAGACCGATAGAGTGAGAGAAAATGTGTGGGGGTGGGCGGAGATAGTCTGTTGGACGTTAAACCAACCCAACCCAACCCAACCTCTCACTATTGTTACAATCCGATACCGCAATACCTCCAATGAGCATTCGGAAAAACCCGAACGCCAAACGGACGGACATGATTGCGTCAGTCGTTATAGTCGAGTTTGTCGCAAGGCCCATGCTCAAACAATCATCAGTTCCGATCAAACTCTTCCATCTGTAAACAACTGATCAAGAGATCGAACTCCGTCATCGATTAGTTACAGGGACAAAACCCGCACCGTTTGTCGTCATGGGTATTGGATGTTTTGCGGTATTGGAGATAAGGGATGAAAATGGAGACGTCAGGAAACGCAGCTCTACGGGTGTCTAACTCTGACGTCTTACGATAAAAAAGAACGTTCTTATATGGGCTTTTCTTATGTGTGCAAATAAATAAATAAATAAATAAATAAATATTTATATATGCGTTTTTTTTTTACAATAAGACGACAGAATTGTATATTTTTTCCATCGCCCCGATTAGAGATTAAAAAACAAACAAAGAACAAAAACGGGGGTCCAATTCTGACTTCTCATGACAAAAAGAACACGTATATATAGGCTCTGCTTGAGTAGGCATATTTGGACATTGAAAAACAATAACACAGACCATGACCATGAAATACACTGGGAAATTATAAGACAAGTGAGGCCATACACAGCAGCCAAAAAAGTGTGTGAAAAGTACCAGATATTCAGAAAGAGGCCAACCCTGAACCAAAGAAAGGAAATGTTTCTCCACTGCACCCACAGAAAACGTTTCCTGTTGTCAAACAGAAATGACATATATATGCATTTTTTACGATAAGGCGGCAGGATTGTAGCTTTTTCCTAGACTCATCGCCAATGAACGATAAAAAAAACAACAACAAAACAAAAATGTTTAGAGGTCTTGGTTACGTAGTCCGTATACAGCCTCTTCTTATGTATGCATATATATGCGTTGTTGTTGCTTCTTTAAGACAAGACAACAGAATTGTAGCTTTTTCTGAGGTAGCCATCGCCAATGAGCCACGAAAAAATGATTAGAGGTCATGGTTACGTAGTTCGTTAGGACAGACTGGATCGCAAAGCTTTTACACGTACTTTTTTACCGCACCGCTTGTTTTAATGCTGGTGTACGGCCAAGTTTTCTACCAAGGGATTTGAACCAGAGGTGCTTTGGTCTAAGGCCAAGAGTCCAACGCGGAGTAAAGCAAATGCGATTATTGGTTGAGTTGAGTTGGTTTAATGTCAGAACTACATAGGATACACTGTGGATGGGCCCCAAGACGGACGTCTAACAATTTTATATGCTGCCACGCACGAGACAGGGTGGGGAGACCTGGGCCCATGTCTCAGACGGTCATATTATTCTGATACCGACTCAACCAGTAGGGGACGAAATTGGACAGACAAAACTTTTTTACCGATCGTGGAATTTGAACCGCTGATCTCACGATGTGGAGAGCAATGCTCTATCAGTTGAGCCACCTCGCACTCCCCCCCCCCCCCCTTTCCTGTGGTTATTGGTGCATGGAGGGTGTGGCTGTATTGATTTTAGCCTCGAGGTTGGCACTAAAGCATCCCAGAAAACACACAAGAGTCATCGGAGGAAAGAGAATTAACGTTTTAACCCGTCGGGATAATACTGAATAACAAGATATTACAAAAGAGAGAGAGAGAGAGAGAGAGAGAGAGAGAGGGAGAGAGAGAGAAAGAGAGAGAGATAGAGAGAGAGGGGGG
>RQTK01000131.1:394110-399110 GCA_003991915.1 Elysia chlorotica
TGTCTGTCTGTCTGTCTGTTTGTCTGTCTGCTTCTGTCTGTCTGTCTCTGTCTGTCTGTCTCTCCCTGTCTCTCTATCTCTCTTTCTCTCACTCAGCACATCTCTTATTATATTCCTCTCTATCTCTCTCTCTCTTTTATGACCTCTGTCTTTTTTTCTCTTATCCTCTCTTTCTCATTCCGTCTCACACAAAAAAGTCAACATAGCAAGTGACCCCAGGAAGTAAATAGACGTCAAGACTTGTTTGACCCAGAGTCGCGACAGAGGGTTAAAGGTCAAAGGTCAACGGAAGCCTCCTTGACTCGCAAACCTGGTTTCTTCTCAACTATTGGAAACCACGTCGTTTTCTTTCCTCCCCTTCTCTCTCTCTCTCTCTCTCTCTCTCTCTCTCTCTCTCTCTCTCTCTCTCTCTCTCTCTCTCCCCTTCTTTGTCTCTCTTTCTCTCCATTTCCCAACAAATCTTTTGCGTGCAGACATTTTTTCAAATAACTGTTGGAAGCATAGCACTTAATCTTATATCTCTCACTCTATTTCTCTCATTGTTTTCTTATTCTGTCTTCCTCACTCTCTCTTCATCCCTCCCTCCTTCTCTCTATCTCTGTCTCTCTCTCTCTCCCAATCCCTGTCTCTGTCCTATCTGCTTCTGTTTCTTTCTCTCAGTCAATATGCCTTTTTACTTCTCTCTCTTTCTCTCTCTCTCTCTCTCTCTCTCTCTCTCTCTCTCTCTCTCTCTGTCATTCTATCTCTCACACCCCTTTGGTTCGCTTCAACCCACTAGCCATCATTATAATTATCTAAGTACAAAAAGTCTACCACTGGTTCCCTTGCAATGGTCAAACTTTAAGACCGTCAAATCACCTGGAAACGTATATACAGTTCATACTTTAACCGGAGAGGATGGAGGAGGAGGGAGGGGGGAGGCAAAAGAAGTGATGACGGGGATGGGTCCCAAAACAAATTGCTTCATCCCCAGACCTTCTCGACCCCGTGTTTTATAGCGCAGTAACCCCACCAGAATTTGTTGCGCAAGTCATGTTCTAACACTAAATGCGCCATCTTGCAACTGTCGACAATATAGACTATAATAGCCTATATAGTGCTGATGTTGGACGTTAAAACCAACTCAACTCAACTCAACTCTGCTCAGCTCATCTGCCAACTGGTTTGGCTGGTCTGGACTGGGCCAAATGTTTAATGTGTCTGTGTCTTGGGCGGTCTGTCTTACTGTCTTACTGTCTGTCTGGTTGAGTGCAAGTCTAGACTTTTCAACCTATTAGGGGTTATAAAAAAAAGTGTGGGGTGAGGGCGAAGGGGGAACTGGAGCAGGTGATAGAGCGTTAGTTTCCCAATCAGGAGGTCACCGGTTCAAAACCCACGATTGGTTAAATATTAATTTTATTCCTTTAATTTCGCCCCCTACTGGTTGGATCGGTGTCAGTAAAATGTGAGTCGTTGAAACAGGAGTCATGGTATCCCTGCACAGTCTCTGTGTGGCAGCACGTGAAACTGTCAGACGTTAGAGAGAATGGAAGAGGAAAGAGAGAGGAAAAGAGATAGAGCAATAAAGTGAAGAAAGAAAGAAGAAAAAAAGAGAGAGACAGAGATGAAGAAAGAGAGATAGAAGGAGAGAGAGAGAGAGAGAGAGAGAGAGAGAGAGAGAGAGAGAGAGAGAGAGAGAGAGAGAAAGAGAGAGAGAGAGAAAGAAAGAGAGACAGAAAGAGAGAGGGAAAGAAATGGAGGAAATAGAGAGAGAAAGAGAGAGAGAGGCAAAGAGAGTGAAAGAGAAAAGGAAGAGAGAGAGAGAAAGAGAGAGAGAGAGGCACAGAGGGTGAAAGAGAAAGAAAAGAGAAAAATAAAGAGAGAGAGTTTACACACTAAAACCTTATTCATAAATGAATGCCACATGGACCAAGCTAATGGGTGGGAAGTACAACAACGTGGTAACTTACGACTCGTCTTAAGGTGAATGCCGGAATATAAAAGCTTACGACTAGTCTTAAACTACCACCGCCTTGTACCTACGGCCCAGCTTGATGAAAGGTATGCTAACGCTGTATCTGCTTGAGTCTACTTTCGTTATCAGTGGATGTTTAAGACAACCCCCAGGATTAGAAAATAATTGCTGTTTTGTTTTAAACACGATTAGTCTGTGCCATCAGACGAACCAGGTTGGGTTGCCTAGAGATTGGTGCTAGTGCGCATGTGTAGTCGCCAGAAGCCTTGCGGTAACGGGTTGAGTTGAGCTGAGATGGTTTAACGTCCAACATCATCATTTTATAGGCGATATTGTAAACGGGCCCCAAGACGGACGTCTGACAATTTTATGTGCTGCCATACACGAGACAGGGCCGGGATACCATAATTCCTGTCTCAGTCGATCACATTAAACTGACACCGACCCAACCAGTAGAGGACGAAAGCGGACAAATAAATGTTTGACCAATTTTAGATTACGGGGATCAAACTTCGAACTGTGGACATTCTAATCTGGAGACCAACGCTCTACCACTCGAGCCTTTTCTCCCCCGAATTGAGTTTAGAGACTTCCGTTAAAAAAGCCCTCACAAAAGTTTATAGTTTTAGTGTCTCCTAAGCTTTAAATAGATACTTATGTTGCTTTGTGCGATTTCGCTCACAGAGCGATAATATGTTAGGAGGGAAGCTTTATCTTATTTGTACATCTTCCTGTAGGTTTCAGGAAGCATCATGCACGGTAACGGGTCCGAAGACAAAAGTCTGGCAAGTTAACATGCTGTAACACAGAGGTGGTGTGGGGATACAATGACTCCTGTCTCAGCCGATCACAATACTGACACTTATACACCCAGTTGATGGTGAGATCTGATAAAGAAAAATTTTCGTTCACGGGTTCCGACTCGGGGACTTCACGATCGGGTGACCAACGCTCTATCGCTTATGCCATTTCGCTACAACACGGTCACCGAGAGATCTAGATAGTGAATAGCTGAGATTTGATCCGACGATCTCCTTTGCCTCAGTCTCGTGCGCTATTAACGGACTATCTCTTGCACCCCCCCCCCCCTTTTTTTTCCCCACTCAAACCAAAACATCCGCTCTCCCACCCCCACCCCTTTTTCCCCCTAACAGCAAAACGCTTTTTGACCAAGTTTCCAGGCTGTGTGGTTCACACGATGAATATCAATGACATAATCGCGTCCCTAATACATTTGGTTTTCTGATTGCCCATTGGCTGCGCGGAGCTACGATCGCGTTTTGATTGGACGCCGTGCCTCGGGGCTGATTCCTTATCAGTGGCCCTGAGGTAAACATCGGCTTCCGACGCAAAAGATCTGTGGTGTCGAGCTCTGGCGATTTCGCGCCCGACTGGTTGGATCGGTGTCAGTTTGTCACCGGCTGAGACAGGGAGTCATGGTATACCCGCACTGTCTCGTGTGTCGTAGCACATAAAATTGTCAGATGTCAATCTTGGTGCCCGTTCACAATATAGCCTATATAGTGCTGATGTTGGACGTTAAACCGATTCAACACAACTCAACTCGTCTCGGGGCGGAAGGTGTTAAAATTCTCAAGATATTTACGCCCGCATTAGAGACTGTTGTTGTTGCTCAGCGTGCAAAGGCAGCTCTATATATAATTATAGCTTCATAGCTATATTGTAAACGGACCCCAAGACTAACGTCTGACAAGTTTACGTGCTGCCATAGAAAGATAGTGTGGGGATACTATGACTCCTGTCTCAGCCGGTCACATTATACTAACACCGACCCAAACAGTTACAGGGGACGAACATCGAACAAATAAATGTGCTGATCGTGAGATTGGATCTTCGAACCTCCTGATCTGGAGACCACCACTCTAACTTGAGTCAGTTCGCCCCATGACACGTAGATTAGATTAGATGACGTTAGATTGACATCGACCCAACCAGAAGGGGACGACATCGAACAAAGAAAAATATTTACCCGATAGTGGTGTTTGAGCCCGGGGTCTCACGGTTGGAAGACCAGCGCTCTACCACCTGCACCAGTTAGCCAGGCCGTTAGGTCTGTGGTCAAAAGGCTTTATTTCTGTTACTCCCTAGTCACTGGCATCACTATTTGGTCCCTAGATCTAGGTTTGTGATTGTCCCTTCTAATCTATTTCACCTTACTCCCTCAGTTACTAGCATCACTATTTGGCCCTTGGGTCTAGCTTCTCTATAGTAATTTTTTTTTTAGTTGTCGGACTGCTTTTCTGTGTCACAGTACTGAGAGACGAGAGTGGGTCAGAGGTCCGAGTGGGCAGTGACGCAACACCGAGTCATGATTGTGTGTCCAGGTTTTTATCAGTAAACCTGGAGCGGGCTTCGCTCAGAGTTAGCGCCCTTTGTGTAAACACCATGACTACTGTACCAACACACCTGTCCATGCCATGCCTTCAGGGGCCCCCCTCACACATCTTCTGACTCTTCCTATCTTCCTATCTTTCTATCTCGGTTTCTTTTTCTATCTTTCTATCTATCGCTGTTTCAATGTCTGCCTTTGTAGCTATTTTGTCTTTTTCTCGGGCGTGTTTTTGTTTCTTTTTTGTCTCTTTTTTCTGTATCTACCTGTGTCTGTATGTCTGTCTCTTTCTCTCATCTTTTCATGTAGATAGAAATAGAGAAAGACGAGAGAAAAGGAGATAAAATAAAGAGATGGAGATAGAGAGGTGGAGAGAGGAGAAAGAAAGCGACCGATAGAAGGAAAAAGAAAGAACAGGAACGAAGGAAAGAGACAGAGAGACAGAAAAAGAGGAACAGTGAGAGAACGAGAGAAAGAGAGAAAGTGAGAGAGAGAGAGAGGGAGAAAGGGAGAGAGAGAGAGGTGTTGGCCATCACGTAAAATTACTACCATCATAGAAATACAGAGAAAGAGACAGGGGTAGAGACACAGCGAGAGAATAGATACAAAGAGAAGGGCAGAAAAAGAGATTGTCGAAATAAGGAGATACAGTGACAGGGAGGGAGACAAGGAGTCAGAAAGAGAAGGTGAACCTTT
>RQTK01000131.1:404110-405997 GCA_003991915.1 Elysia chlorotica
GGATTAACGCCGGTTGTGTAACGGTACTTCTCACTGGCGAGATTAATTACCAGACCACTCTCGACTCGTGTCCACTGCCGATTTGGCCAAGATAGCCACTTGCTAAGTGGGTCACAGCATGCCGGACCTGGGACCTGGGACCTGTACAGTCTATTGCAGACTTTGCGATCCGTGCAGCCACAAACGGAAGACGTAATTACAACCTTGAACACGGAGTGTTGTAACTTAGCGTTCAACGCCAGAACATAATAGGTAATAAATTTGGCAATAATTTATTGTCTGTGCTGCCATACGCGAGAAAGGGCGTGGAGACCTGGAGTCCTGCATCAGCCTATCATATGATACATATAACACTGAAACCGACTTAAGCAGTTAGGTATGAAGTTTTTTGTCTCTCATTGGCTAAGCAAGTCTAGGATAGAGCTATGATTGGATGTCAGTACAGGTTCCCTCTACCAATCATCTTCTTTTGTAATTATGCTTTAGGTCCTGTTCTCTCTCTTTCTACCCTCTCTCTCTCTTTCTACCCTCTCTCTCTCTCTCTCTCTCTCTCTTTTTCTTCATCTCTCTCTCTCTCTCTCTCTCTCTCTCTCTCTCTCTCTCTCTCTCTCTCTCTCTCTCTCTCTCTCTCTCTCTTTATCGTTTTTACTCTCCTTCTGTCTAACCTCTGTATTGCTCCATCTCTCTTTCTCCTCTCCACTTTCTCCACCCCTCTCTCTCTCCCTCTCTCTCTCTCTCTCTCTCTCTCTCTCTCTCTCTCTCTCTCTCTCTCTCTCTCCAGTGAGGCGACAGAAGCTCCTATGGTAATTTTTCTAGTACATGCACCTTGCGTTTTAACACCCGGATTCGTACTATCCTACAATGTCGGGTAATGTTTTATTTCCTTAGATCGGAGTGCCCAGTTAAACTGAAAATTAATGTTCTCTATAGGGTTTAACATCTCCTATGTTCCTCTAGGGACCGTTTACGGCGACGGGCCCCAAGGCGGACGTCTGACAATTTTATGTGCTGGCACACACGCGACAAGGCGGGGATACTATGACTCCTGTCTCAGCCAGTCACATTAAACTGACACCGACCCAACCAGTTACAGAGGACTAGTATCCGACAAATAAACCAACCGATCGTAGGATTAGATCCGCCGACCTCCTGATCAGGTGACCAACGCTCTACCACTTGAGCCTCTTCGCCCCCCTGAAAGGTTTTACAGGGAGGGGTTTGTTTAAATGGGTTAGGTAAATTAAGTTGATTGCTTCCTCCTTTGAACCTTAATAAAAGCTCCGTCTCAACATTAAGCAATCGCCTCAATTTAAATAAAGAAAGAGAGTGAGCGCGCGTTTTTTTTTCTATAACAGGGCGCAAAAGAGACATGTTTAGTTATAGGTGGGATGCATGACGTATAACAAGCCAGGCACGAGGCTGCCTAAAATAACAGACAAAGCCACCGAATTTACTGAAGGGGATACATTTTTTTTTCATAACGAGTGTGTTCGATTTATTGTAAACCATTACCAAAGTCAACACAGAATAATACGTAACATATTTTTTTTTCGTTCAACCTGCAAGCCTATTAGAATAATAATGTAAACTACCCTAACACTACCAAATATTTTCATGATACTTTGGTTCGAAATGCAAATGTTTTTTTTTTTCTATTTCGATGATCATTCCTCAGCCACAGAAATTGGTAATTATGGTTTAAATAATCACACTGTATAACGATAACAATTTAAATTGTAAGATTAAACAAGGAGGTAAATCCACATCCGGACACAAACATTTTCCACCATTGAACACTTATTATTTATTATTATTATTATTATTATTATTATTATTATTATTATTATTATTATTATTATTATTATTATTATTATTATTATTATTATT
>RQTK01000131.1:421720-437028 GCA_003991915.1 Elysia chlorotica
CGGCTGAGACAGGAGTCATGGTCTCCCCACCCTGTCTCGTGTGTGGCAGCACATAAAATTGTCAGACGTCCGTCTTGGCGCCCGTCCACGATATAGCCATAAGTTGCTGATGATGGACGTTAAAACCAACCAACCAACCAACTATAACATGAGTGCTAACTGGCTGCTCTGGGACTAGGCAGTAGGCTTGACGAGAATCTTGTCTCGTCCCTATGACCTCTTTGTCCCATACCCATTCACGGAAAAAAAAAAACAAAGAAAAAAAAAAGATCTAAAATTCTCCTTGAAATATAAAGTCATATGAAAGTAAATCCCCGAGACGTCGAACTAAAAATAAAATACCCCCCCCCCCCAAAAAAAAACCCACAAAAAAAACACGACATATTTAGAAAATACAATAACTTTCATTATATTTTGTTTCAGCGACTTTTTTCATCGTTCGTATTGACTAAAACTAATATTAACCACGTATTCAGTTGTCGTTTTTGTGTGTTTTTTTTGTGAGGTTTTTGTGTGGTAGGGGGTGTTGGTTTCTTGTTGCTTGTTTTGTTGGTTTGCAAACAGTACGAAACACCCTGTGACAAACAAGGTTTTTAGCTGCGCAAACGTTTTGTGTTGTTACAGGCTTAAAAGAGGCGTGGGGGATTATAAAAATTAATAAAATGTAATCTTTCTCTGTCTCTTTTTTACTTTATCGTTCGTTTCCCCTCGTTCTGTCTTTCTGCCTGTGTGTTTCAATATTTCTTTTTTTTTTCATACTTTGTTTTATACGAGCCTTTCTTTTCCTTCTGTTTCTTTCATTATCTCTTTCCCATTCGTTTTCTCTCTCCTTCTTACCCTCTCTCTGTCTCTCTCTCTCTTGCCCTCTCTCTGTCTCTCTTTCATTTCTCTCGCTCTCTATCTCTCTCTTTGTCTCTTTATTGCTTTTTCTTTTTGCCTCTCTCTCTCTCTCTCTCTCTCTCTCTCTCTCTCTCTCTCTCTCTCTCTCTCTCTTTCTCTCTCTCCCTCTCTATCTATCTCTATCTCCCTCTCTCTCTCTGCTTTTCATTCCACTACATTACTCCTTACCCACACACGAACGAACAAAGAATACAACAACAACAAACGTATCACAACACACAGACACACACTGTACATCTATTAAAGAACGTTGATCTCTCTCTCTCTCTCTCTCTCTCTCTCTCTCTCTCTCTCTCTCTCTCTCTCTCTCTCTCTCTCTCTCTCTCTCTCTCTCTTTCTCTCTCTGTAGTATTAAAGTCAGCTAGGTTCCCCTGAGGGATCCTATACGGACAAAGAAGAGCGTTGACCCAAACACAAACACTTGTTAGGCCCAGCAGGGTAGCTCATTATATGGACAAAGATCTTAGGGGCGCAAGCACAACGAGGAAGTAGAACATTCGACGCCGGACTAAGTCTGCGCTCGGTCTTTGATGAATGAATGAATAAATCTCTCTCTCTCTCTCTCTCTCTCTCTCTCTCTCCCTTTCTCTCTCTCTATTCTCCACTCTCTCTCTCTTCTCTCTTCCACTCTCTCTCTCTCTCTCTCTCTCTCTCTCTCTCTCTCTCTCTCTCTCTCTCTCTCTCTCTCTGTCCCTCAGCCCCGCGATGTAAAGCTTGTCACATACAAAGAAATTTGGCCGCCCCTAGAATTACAGATTTTGTACAAAGGAAGCTATGCTCTGTAATTATACCTACTTTTCCAACCCCTTCTTTTTTATGCTTCCTCTTTGAATTTGTCATCTCCCCCATCTCCTTTCTTATCCTCTTCCTCTTCATCCTCCTTCTGCTATACCTCCCCTCCCCCCCAACCAACTTTTCTTGTTCCTTCATTTCCTAATATCCTTCGCTCCTCCTGCCACCCCCTGCTTCCCCTCTTTTTCTTCTCCTCATTCCTTCCTCCTACTTTTCCTCCTTCTTTACTTTCCCTCTACTCCCCCCTACAACTTCTCTCTTCTTCCCACCCTTCCTTCCTCTTTCTTCTTCTTCTCCTCCCCGCCTTGCCTTCCAACCCTTCTCCTCCTCCTCCAACCCTTCTCTTTTCCCGTCCCTCTTCTATTTCTTCTTCTCCTCCTCATCCACACATTCCTCTTCTCCTCCTCTCTCTCCTATTGTCCTTATTAGGGCCATGACTCTCTTGTCGCCTAAGTCATGGAGTGCATTTTGTGGAGCGCTCTCACCTGGAGGGTTGTGATAATTTACAGCCTTAGATCTTTTGTCGCCTAAGCCATTAGGAGCGTTTGGGGACCAGTCTCACCTGAGGGGCATTGATAATTGGGGTTTGGGGTATATCGGTGGTGACGGAGGGAAAAAGGGAGGGGAGGGGGCGGGGGGAGAGAAAGAGAGAATATGTGTGTGGGGGGGGGGGCTTGGACTACATAGTGAGATGGGTACTGGCCAAGATGGTGAGTTGTCACTTTGGCATTCCATTAATGTCCTGTAAATAACAGCTGAGTTTTCATTTATTGCATTCTTGTCTTGATTAGCCTGTTTCATTCATAATGCATTAAAAAAATATTTTAAACAATATTTGTCTACTTGTCCTTATCTTAACCAATATTTGTTCACAGGTTTCCAAAAAAATAAATAAATTCTCCACTGTTCAAAAAAACCCAACTGTTTGTTCATATGTTTTTATGTTAAACAATATTTGTTCAAAGGTAATAAGTGTAAACTATATTTCTCCATAGGGTTTTATCTTAAACCATATTATTTTGTCAATAGCTGTATTTCTTTAAATTTCAAAAACTATTTATTCATAGGCTTTACAAATGGCACTGGTTCAGGTCAAGAGGGCATGGAAAACATTATTCCAGATCGAAAGGACGAAGTGACAGCCCACAGCCTAGCCATGGACAGTCTTTTCAGGTTGGGCCTGTTTCGTTTATGCTTCTTCACCTGCACCTTGCGTGCAGATAAAACAAAATGTTGATTAAGCAGTAAAAAAATAAATTTCAATTCCCATACATTTTTTAACCAAGCATTGTTTTGCAAATGTGAAGTGCTTAAAAATTAAGCTAAAGATATACATTGAAAGTCAGGTTGAGGGGTTATCTTTAGATTCTGCTGCCCAGAGATTTTAGGAATTATCTTGTCCACCTTGAAGCAAAAGGTCTTAAAAATAACATAAACGAAAATAGCTAAAGATGGAATTTCTTCATTATCTGTATATACTGGGCCATAATCCTTCTTCCATACAAATTATACAAAACATTCATACACTGCAATATGTAACAGTATTTAAATTCATAGTTCTACTTATGACATTTCAGCTACGATGCCGATGATAGTGATCCTGGAAGAAAGTGAATATGATATCCAAAAACTAGTAACAGTAGTAAAAGAGGAAAGTGGAAAATATGGCCCCCTGATAAATATTAAGGGAAAAAAAACTCTTGCTATTTCAAAGAAAAAAGAAAAATCTGCAAAAATGCAATTGTTGACGGGAAAGGAGTGGAACAAGTTCAAAGTTTTGTATATTTTGACCAACCAATAACAAAAATCCCCACCCCCCCCCCCCCCCCCCTCAAATATCCGTGTATTTGTGTGTAAAATAAAAAGACTTGTGCATTGTAAGAGAGGATGTGAAACAGTTCAAAATTTCCACAGGAAAAAATCCTCGCCTGAGGCTGAATGTATCTTGGCTAAAATCTTGGGTAGAAGGTACAAAGAGGACGCAAGTGTAGTTGGCCAACTAACTAGGGGTTAAGATGCCTTAGTCCGGAGTCTAATTCTAGTTCCTCTTTGTAATTTCCTGAACTTTGTGCATGGTATGTCCTTTGAGGCGTTTACATGAAGGAGGAGTACGGAGGGCTAGACGCCAAAGGACATGGGGTAGCTGCTACACAGGGGACAAAAGATGCCCGAGTCCTCAGACCTATTGGCTAGAGGGAAATGGTTTTATTGGGGGCTTCATTTGAGTTGGTTTATCGTCCAGCATCAGCACTTTATAGGCTATACTGTGGACGGGCACCAAGACTGACGTATTGACAATTGTATGTGCTGCCACACACGAGACACGGCGAGGGCTAGAGGCCAAAGACATGGGGTGGCTACTACACAACGGACAAAAGATGCCCGAGTCCTTAGACTTATTGCCTGACCGTCTGAAACAGCTAGAGCTAGAGGGACATGGTTATACAAATGTACATGTATTGGGGGCTTCATTTGAGTTGGTTTATCGTCCAGCATCAGCACTTTATAGGCTATATAAAGGGCCCCAAGACTGATGCTTAGTACATCTGACAATTTTATGTGTTGGCACACACGAGACAGTGCGGGGATACCATGACTCCTGTCTTAACCGGGTCACATTATACTGACACCGATCCAACCAGTACGGAGCGAAATCGCCAGGGCTTAAAACCGGACCTTTTGCGTCGGAAGCCGATGTTCTACCCCGAGACCACCGCCAACACCCCCTCCCCCCTCTCTCAACAATGGTTATATTGGCCCAGAAACAGCACATGCGGAGCTATAGGATTCGCGAACCATTCAACCATGACGGATGTCAGATTCAGTGCAGAGAAAATTAATGTTGTCATACCTTGTATCTATTTGTGTTTTGTAACAGTTTAGAGTCTCATTGGGTCACATTAGAGGCTTCGCGAACCATTCAACCGTAACGGATGTCAGATTCAGTGCAGGGAAAATTTTGTCATACAGTGTACATGTATCTATTTTTGCCTTTGTAACAGTTAGAGTCTCAAAAGGTCGCATTAGAGGCTTCGCGGTTCATTCAATTATAACTGATGTCAGATTCGGTGCAGAGAAAACTTTGTCATAGCTATATTTGCCTTGTAACAGTCAAGTGTCGCAATAGATCACATTACAGACTTTGCGATCTGCAGGGCGATCATGGGTTACGTAATCAAGACCTTCAGGTGCAGAGAAAACTTTGTCATATCTATATTTGCCTTGTAACAGTTTAGAGTCTCAATAGGTCACATTAAAGACTTTGCAATCTGCAGGGTGATCGCGGGTTACGTAATCAAGACCAAGGCTTGGGGGGTTTTCTGATCGCTCATTGGCTCCGTTAGTCTAGGATGGAGCAGGTGATTGGATGAAGTGAAGGTTGAGATTCACGTACATAAAAAAATCGCCTTCGTTTTGGCTATAGTTCCCCCCCCCCCCCCCCCCCACACACACCTTTTTTTTTTCCGAGATACCCCCATAGGGTATGGATACCTGAACTCCACCGACCCATTTTACATACTGACACAGACGCTACAAGTAGGTCACGAAATCGAACAAATACAATCTTACCGATCGTGCGATTTGAACCGCGGACTTCCCTATTGGGATACGAACGCTCTACCATAAGTTCCGCCAGCTCCGTTGGACTACGTGTCGGGACAGATTTGGAAAAAAAAATAACCGTATACATAATTATACGATAAAGGGGCAGAAACACTAGATCTAGATACATGACATGTATTATGGATTAAATTATATAGTGCGTATATATACCACCCCCACATCATTGCTTGGCGGAATGAATGTTATGAACTAGACAAGAGCAGATGTTTTCCCAACTACAAACCCAGCATTAGTCAAAAATTTATTAATCCGATTTTCGACCCCTGTAACTGGTTGGGTCGGTGTCAGTATGATTAGTATAATATTACATATAAAAGTAAACGGTATTTATCAAAGTTAAAGTTTGCTTGAGATTCTACAGACCTGTTGTTCTCTATAGGGTTTAACGTCTCACACGTTCCTCTAGGAACTCCTATACGGCGACGGGCCCCAAGACTTACGTCTGACAATTTTATGTGCTGCCACACACGAGACGGGGTGGAGATACCATTACTCCTGTCGCAGCCGGTCACATATATACTGACACCGACCCAACCAGTGAGCTCTACAGACGTGTTCGTAATAATTCAAATACGTATATATCTCGCCAAGCGTTACTCACTATTTCACACAGCATTTGTCCGATTTCGACCGCTACAACTGGTTGGGTCGGTTTCAGTACAAGGTGCATATGTGACCGGCTGAGACAGGAGTCCAGGTCTCCCCGCCCTGTCTCGTGTGTGGCAGCACATACAATTGTTAGACGTCAGTAGTAGGCCCGTCACAGTATAGCCTATACATGTGTAGTGTTGACGTTGTACGTTTAACCAACCCAATTCAATTCAACTCCCAACTGAGTTACAGAATTATCTAGAATTTTATTCCCTATAGTACAAAATCGAAACTTACCTTTATAATAATTATTGATGTACATCGATCCAAGAAAGAACATTCAATTCCAGAAACTTTGATCCAATGCCTCACTCCATTTCAAGAAGATCAGGTAAAATGTCAATATCTAAACTTTTGACGACTCTTTCGATAATTTTACATCTAGACTCTCCATGAACAATAAATACGTAGAGGGATCTAATTTCTAAATAACAGTCTAGACCTTATATAATTTGTATCTTTAAAAATAACCTATTGGTTTGTAGCTACGTTTCTTTCCTATTATGGCTAACATTAAATAAAAATAAAATACCGCTCCAGCAACAAACTAACCGAAAACTAAAATACATAAATAATAAACACGGACCTGTTTGTGTTAGATCTTGGTCTAAATACCTATGTGTACATGACTTGTACTAAACCGGCACACAACAATATTAGCCCAATACCCGTTTTTGCGGTCTTCCTTTTTGCCATGAGCATTGTTAAAGCAACAACTTATGTAGGCCTAACGCAAACGCAAAAATTAATACACACATTTTTTTTTTTAATTTCTAAGAACAGAAAAACCAGGAACATACGCTATCGATGATATACAAATAATGAAAATATGCCTAGAATTTCGGGCGATGTCTTAATTTTAACCTACAAAACACTGGATCTAGACCCCCTAAAAAAGCAACAACAAAAACCTCACAGATTAGTATTAAAGTATCTTTTTTTTTTTAAACCGTCTCAATTGCAAAGTAGACCTATATTTTTCATTAAAAATAAAACAAAATTTAAGTGGCTTATCTTATTTTTAACTATGTCACACGGAAGTATTAAAGTGGTCCAACTTTTTCCTTTATAACGGAACACCTCATTGATAAAATGATCTATCATATTCTTAATTTTAAACAAAAACAAACAAAAAAAACCTCAGTGTTAAAGTGGCCTACCTCACTACTAAACTTCTACATAAAATTATAAAGGTACTCACAAAAAGAAATCACACGTTTTAGATTTATAGCTAGATCTAATCTAGATCTAGATTCTAGACTTTTGAGAGCTCATTCAACGAGCCGGCGTGTTGTCAAAACGCTCGACTAGATCTACCACTGGACACGGATAACTTGCAGAAGTGGCGGCGCGGTTTCCGTGCTGGCCCGAACTGCAATGCAAACGATACAGAAGCAGAAACAACTAATTTTGAACTAGATCTAGAATCGTGTCAGCGCAGCGGATTTCCCGGCTGTCCCGCCGTCTGCTGAGTTAGCCCCGCCCCTCGCGCAGGTAGAACTTTTACTTGGAGGTCACAGCAGCGGTTCTCAAGCTGTGGAAACATTATTCGGAGTAATAGGGTTAATTTATAGAAGAACATTTACTTTTTAGTAATGAGTGGGCTCTGGGAAAGACTGGAAGATCTGTCTTGAAACACATGCCGACACCCAACCCAAAAGACAGAATTAACTTTCTGAAATGTCAAGAAGAGGTGACAATATATCGGCTGAGAACTCAGCATATTCTACTCAACTACTACATCAATCGTTTACAACCCCAAAGGAACCGTTCTGCTCCCTCTGTCCCCAAACATGTTAAACAATCGAACATATCTTATTCAACTGTCCTAAACTACAGGACCTCCGCACACATTTTTTTCACCTAATCCTACTTTGGAAAACACATTATACTGCGGAAAAGACCAACTAGAAAGGACTAAAAAATTTCATCCTGTCATCAAGTCGAAGGGCGCAGGTTCAAGTGGCTGCTGGATTGGAAAAGTAAGTAAAGTAAGTACTGCATCTAATACGATTTAGAAGGTCTGCCAATAATTACAGAGTGGTGTTAGTGCAACATCATCAGTGCACAAAACATTATGTGTGCGGCGTGATGGGAAAAGGTGAAGAGAGAGAGAGAGAGAGAGAGAGAGAGAGAGAGGGAGAGAGAGCGAGAGAGAGAGAGGGAGAGAGAGAGCGAGAGAGAGACACAGAGAGAGAGAGAAAGCGAGAGTGAAAGAGAGAGAACAATAAAATTACAAACGGACAGACACATAGACAGACAGGCAGCCCTCTCGAAAGAAAATAATAGACAGAACAGCAGACAGCCACACAATAATAAACACATAGACAGACATATACCAAAAAGGATGCGATAAGATTCAATACCGACAGATTTTTGGAAAAGGCGATGCAGAGAGCATAAAAAGACAGTCTGAGTTTACTTTTTGCTTGTTTGTTGTATTATTTTGTTTTTGTTGTTTTTTTTTTCGTTGTTGCTTTTTGTTGTTTATTTTTTTTAATGTGTTTTTTTTATATATATATATATGACATTAAAAAGTAGAAGATTTGAATCAATAAGTTTAGAACCGCTGACCATAAATTCCTACCCGGCCCACTGCATTCAGTAGCCCTCACCTGCGGAATGAGCTCTTCAATGAGTCGAACCCAACATGAATTTCTGAAGGAAAATTAGGTGGGCGAGGCAAGTACGATTACTCAAACCGCTAGAATAGTATTTTTTATTGCGAACGATTTTTTTTTAAATTATGATCATTATGGGATCAAAGTATGTCAGTTTGTAGAGCGTGCGATTTCTTATTAACAGGCCATGGGTTCAAACCCACACCAGATCGTCTATGATGATGATGATGATGATGATGATGATGATGATGATGATGATGATGATGATGATGATGATGATGATGATGATGATGATGATGATGATGATGATGATGATGATGATGATGATGATGATGATGATTGTGATAATACTGTCAATGATAATAATGACGATGATACTGTTAGCTATGTTGGTGACGATGATTACATTGATAAAGATAATAACGACTTGATCGTGGCTAGTTAAGGTTCTTATCGTCGACAATAAGAATGAGAAAACTGAAAGTGATTAAAAGAAACCCACACAATTGTATCGATGAAAATTAATGCTTAAGGGTGCATAATTATCAAGATCATGTTATTTATCAGTTCAATTTATCACTTTCAACGGGGAAAAGATAGCCCTGAGGTAGAATATCCACTTTTGACGCAGGGAGTTCGTGGTTCAAGCCTTTGCTATGGCTCTTTTGTCCCCTACAGGTTGGGTCGGTGTCAGTTTAAACTTTAATGTGACTGGCTGAGACATTGACTTGGATATTCCTGCACTGTCTCTGTATGGCCGCACGCAATGTACATAGACGTTAATCTTGGTACTCGTCCACAATATAGCCTATACTGTACAGTGTTAACGTTGAACCTTAAACCAAGTTAACAATATATTTAGAGGCGACAGTCGCGTTGCGACTACAAAAGCCGATTTTAGCCGATTACAAGTCCGAATACGCCCTCCAGTGTCGCCCGGTTCCCGTTAGTTTCTCACAGTGCGTTCCATTGATAGGATGGGCGATAAGATAGGAGTGGGGTGGGGAGTGGTTGACTTGTTGATTGGTTGAGTTGTTGAGTGGTTGAGTTGTTGAGTGGTTGAGTTGTTGAGTGGTTGAGTTGTTGAGTGGTTGAGTTGTTGAGTGGTTGAGTTGTTGAGTGGTTGAGTTGTTGAGTGGTTGAGTTGTTGAGTGGTTGAGTTGTTGAGTGGTTGAGTTGTTGAGTTGTTGAGTGGTTGAGTTGTTGAGTTGTTGAGTGGTTGAGTTGTTGAGTTCAGTGGAGTTGTTGAGTGGTTGAGTTGTTGAGTTGTTGAGTGGTTGGGTTCTTGAGTGGTTGAGTGGTTGAGTGGTTGACTTGTTGATTGATTGAGTTGTTGAGTGGTTGAGTTGTTGAGTGGTTGAGTTGTTGAGTGGTTGAGTTGTTGAGTTATTGAGTTGTTGAGTGATTGAGTTGTTGAGTTGAATGGAGTTGTTGAGTGGTTAAGTGGTTAAGTGGTTGAGTGGTTGAGTTGTTAAGTTGTTGAGTGGTTGAGTGGTTGACTTGTTGAGTTGTTGAGTGGTTGCGTTGTTGAGTGGTTGAGTTGTTGAGTTGTTGAGTTGTTGAATTATTGAGTGATTGAGTGGTTGAGTGGTTGAGTGGTTGAGTTGTTGAGTGGTTGAGTTGTTGAGTTGTTGCGTTGTTGGATTGTTGAGTTGATGAGTTGTTGAGTGGTGGAGTTGTTGAGCGGTTGAGTTGTTGAGTTGTTGAGTGGTTGAGTGGTTGAGTGGTTGAGTGGTCGAGTGGTTGAATTGTTGAGTTGTTGAGTGGTTGAATTATTGAGTGATTGAGTGGTCGAGTGGTTGAGTTGTTGAGTGGTTGAGTGGTTGAGTGGTTGACTTGTTGAGTTATTGAGTTGTTGAGTGGTTGAGTTGTTGAGTTGTTGAGTTGTTGAGTGGTTGAGTTGTTGATTGGTTGAGTTGTAGAGTGGTTGAGTTGTTTAGTAGTTGAGTGATTGAGTGGTTGAGTGGTTGAGTTGTTGAGTGGTTGAGTGATTGAGTGGTTGATTTGTTGAGTTGTTGAGTGGTTGAGTGGTTGAGTTGTTGAGTTGTTGAGTTGTTGAGTTGTTGAGTGATTGAGTGGTTGAGTTGTTGAGTTGTTGAGTGGTTGAGTGATTGAGTGGTTGCGTTGTTGAGTGATTGAGTGGTTGAGTTGTTGAGTTGTTGAATTATTGAGTGATTGAGTGATTGAGTGGTTGAGTGGTTGAGTGGTTGAGTTGTTGAGTGGTTGAGTTGTTGAGTGATTCGGTGGTTGAGTTGTTGAGTGATTGAGTTGTTGAGTGGTTGAGTGACTGAGTGGTTGAGTTGTTGAGTGGTTGAGTGTTTGAGTTGTTGAGTGGTTGAGTGGTTGAGTTGTTGAGTGGTTGGGTGGTTGAGTTGTTGAGTGGTTGAGTGGTTGAGTTTTTGAGTTGTTGAGTTGAGTTGTTGAGTTGTGGAGTGGTTGAGTTGTTGAGTGGTTGAGTGGTTGAGTTGTTGAGTTGTTGAGTGGTTGAGTGGTTGAGTGGTTGAGTGGTTGAGTGGTTGAGTTTTGAGTTGTTGAGTTGTTGAGTTGTTGACTGGTTGAGTTGTAGAGTTGTTGAGTGGTTGAGTTGTTGAGTTGAGTTGAGTTGTTGAGTGGTTGAGTAATATCAGCGCTATATAGGCTATATTGTGGACAGGCCCCAAGAATGACGTCTGACAATTTTATGTGATGCCACACTCAAGACAGCACGGAGATGCCATGACTCCTCTGTGACACTGACCCAACCAGTAGGGAGCGAAATTGCCAGGGCTCGAACTACGAATCTTTTGCCACGGAAGCCGGTGTACTACCCCAGGGCCACCGCGCCCCCAGCCCAGAGTGTCATAGATGACAATGAAAACGAATAAAACTAAAATCTACAAACTTTTTAACCCTATAGATGCTTGGCGTCACCAGAGGATACCATCTACCAGATGTTTCAGATAGCCATGGCGTCATCCTAACCCTTTACCTGCTCTTGCTGTGTGGATAGGCTTGAACGATGAAGGCACACGATACACTCCCAAGAGTCGAATCTGAACACATTACAGACTTGGCGATATCCACATAATAACGGATTACATAATTACGTCCATGAGGCATGCTTGTTCATTGGCCATTAGGATGGTTATTTTTGGGCCCTGAGGTAGAACATCATATTTCGACGCAGGAGGTCCGTGGTTCGAGTCCTAGCGATTTCGCCCCCTACTGGTTGGGTCGATGTCAGTTTAATGCGACCGGCTGTTTCGTGTGTGACAGCACATAAAGTTGGTAGACGTCAGTATTGGGGCCTGTCCACAATATAGCCTATTATAGTGCCGATGTTGGACGTTAAACCAACTCAACTCAACTCAACTACCAACCCTTTTTCGGATGACATAATTACGCGCATTAGACACGGTCGCTCATCGCTTCGTAAGACTAGGTTGTTAAATAGGGTTAACGTCCAACATGAACACTATATAGGCTATATTGTGGACGGACTCCAAGACTGATGTCTGACAGTTTTGATGTGCTGCCACACACGAGACAGGGCGATGATACCATGACTCCTGTCTCAGCCGATCACATTAAACTGACACCGACCCAAACAGTAGAGGGCGAAATCACCCGGACTCGAACCACCTTTTACGTCGGAAGCCGATGTTCTAGCTGAGGACCACTGGGCCCCCCAGGTGTGGAGGTACTTGGTCACCAACGCCAACCGGCTTGGCACTCCATGATAGAGACCAAAACTGAGACAAGAAGTAAAGGGAAACAACTATTTATTACTGTTTTTCAAAAAAGTATCACATGGATTACACCCCTTTAATTGAAATCTTTCGGTGGGGTTTATATCACAGCTGAACATAATTATTATAATAGGCCGTAAGTACAACGTCGCGGTAGCTTACGACTCGTCGTAGCTTTGTTATTCGCACATCTTAAGACGGGGTGTAAGCTACTACGGCATTGTACTTACGGCCTATTATATGTTGTTTAGGCCTAATGCAGCCTAATCTCTCCGTAAGCCATCTTATTCACTACTATTACAACGACTTTTAAGATACAAGAGATTGTACTTGTGGCCTTATTTATCCAAAGAAACGATGAAGAAGGATCGTTGGAAGAAAAAAACAGCCCTCCCCCTCCCCTTTTCCAACACAAATAAGGGAGGATTTCAAAAGGAAAATTGTGAAGTTGTGTAGCGTCCAACGTCAGCACGATATGGGCTATATTGTTTAACGGGCCCCAAGACAAAGTCTGACAAGTTTATGTGCTGCCACACATGAGACAGTGCGGGGATACCTTGTCTTCTGTCTTAGCCGGTCTCATTAAACTGACTTCGACCCAATCAGTAGGGTGCGTAATCGCCAGGGCTTGAATCTTGACCTTTTGCGTCGGAAGCCGATGTTCTACCCCATGGCCACCGAGCACCCCGACACCCCTACAAATGTTATATCTACGATGCATCAGTTCTAAAGATCCACAAGGAAAATAAAATATAATGAAATATATTACAAAATAATGTTAGAATTCTGAGTCCACGTCGAGTTTAACGACCAATTATGACGCAGGGGTAACCAAGATCCTGTAGAAATAGGAAAAACACAGAGTACATTTAGAAAAAAAATCAATAGCTTGAACCTAGGCGCTTTTCTCAGTAAAGAGTAATTTTCAGAGAAAACGTAATTTAATAGGCTTTGTAGATTCTTCTTAACTATCGAGATAAATCTGTACTGAACACTACTTACAATGTTGATGCTTTTATAGGCTGTGTTACTTATCTCGGCCGTTCATATTAAACTGACACCGACCCAACCAGTATAGATTGCAATCGCCAAGCCATGATGAAAATGAAACCGAGACAAGAAGTAAAGGGACATAACATTCTATTACTGTTCTTTCAAAAAGTATCGCAGGGATTACACCCCTAGGTGTAAAATCCGTACGTGGAGTTTATATCACAGCTCAACATAATTATAATAGTCCGTAAGTACAACGTCGTTGTAGCTTATGACTCGCCTTCAGCCTTTTTATTTGCATATGTTAAGACGGCGTTGTAAATACGGCCTAATATGTCGACTCTCAGTAGGCCATCTTATTCGCATTGTTTTAACGAGTTGTAAGATACAACGGATTGTACTTGTGGCACTATAATTTATGTTTCAAGAAACGTTGAAGAAGTATCATTGGGAAAAAGTAGCAGCCCCGTTGTGTTATTGTGTGGTACCCAACATCAGCACTATATAGAATATATTGTGGACGAGCCCCAAGACGGACGTCTGACAACTTTATGTGCTGCCACACACGAGACAGTGCGGGGATACCATGACTCCTGTCTCTGCGGTCACATTAAGCTGACACAAACCGAACCAGTAGAGGAAGAAATCGCCAGAGCGAGGCTCGAACCATAGACTTCCTGCGTCAAAAGCCGACGTTCTAACACTACTGACCCCCCCCCCCCCGTTACCCTCCCACAAAAAAACGTTAAACGGACCATTGGGAAACAGAAGCGAGAGAAAGAAATTATAAGACTTAAAAAGGGAAAACTATGTTCTAATAAAGAAGGGGCTGGAATGCTTAATAACCTGGAGTTGTATAGAAAACTCCTCGACAAAATTACAGCCTGAGTCTATACGCAATATATACAATGCATTGTTGTAGTGTTTTTGCTCTAATTTTGCTAATTATTGCTCTAATTATTTTTCGGTCTTAATAAAGGGACCTCAAAGCTCTGTAACGCGAGAATTTTAAGTAAAACAGTAAATTATCTCCCTTTTCACACAGGCAACGCTAAGTTAGGGGACGACTTACCTTTATTCGGCGGTCAGATCAAATAATTTGTCTGTGTCTCTCTGTTTCTCTAGCTGTTTGCCTGTCTCTCGCTCTCTGTATCTGTCTGTCTTTGTGTCTATCCATCTGTAAAATACCGTCGATCTCTCTCTCTCTCTCTAAGCCGATGTTCTACCCCATGGCCACCGAGCACCCCGACACCCCTACAACCTGACACATTTACATAGTTACAATGAGCTGACAAACCCCGGCTGGTACTACAGAAAAGACATAACTTACAATATTTTACTACCGAGGCAACGCTAAGTATAGCTCAAAATATAAAATCTCAAATCACAAACCCCACCCAAGATTAGCTAAAAAAGGAGCCTTAAAATATCAAAACTCACATCGTTAAAAAGAAACTCCTTATCAAGAGCACAGACAATGAAGAATACATAATCTCAACTAAGGAAAGCCCACACAAGATTAAAAAAAACAGTCTTAACCACTACTTACATAGTTAAAAAGAAACCCATACAGAGAACAAAGAAAGTACAGATTACAGATAATCACAGATTACAAAAACCCTCTAGACGCTATAGAAAATATAGCATAATATATATCGAATCAAAACCAACACAGTTGAAAGAAACCTACAAAACTCTTGCAGGGATCACAGAAAATAATGGTATGCAGAATCACAACTGACATAGTTAAAATTGGCAAAACCTCTCTCGGTACCAAAAAAATAGAGCATAAAAAATTACAACTCACATAGTTACAGTGAACTCAGAAAAACCACGTAGCTCCCGAAACCACAGAAAACACAGCATACAGAAATACAACTTACATAACAACACCAAACTCACAATACCTGTCCTATAACAACGGATAAATACAGTGTTGTTGTTGTTGTTGTTGTTGTTGTTGTTGTTGTTGTTGTTGTTGTTGTTGTTATTGTTGTTG
>RQTK01000131.1:452638-466804 GCA_003991915.1 Elysia chlorotica
TTAGAAGATTTTTTTTGTATATGTTACGCTTTGCGGTAGAACATCGGTTCCACGCAAGAGGTCCTGGTTCGAAGCCCTCTCGATTTCGCTCCTACGGTTGGGTCGGTGTCAGTAATGTGACCGGCTGAGACAGAGTCATGGTATCCCCCCCTGTCTCTGTGTGGCAGCATATACACAGACGTCAGTCTTGGCGCGTCCACATTATGGTCTATATTGTGTTGCCGTTGGACGTAAGCAACAACTCCCCTCAACTATTCTCTATATCGTTAGGAGGAGTCTAAAATGATACACCCATAAGTATCTGTGTGGTGAATGCGTATTTCGTTAGAAGATTTTTTTGTTTTATTTTTACGCTTTGCTCACATGAACATCGATTTTCCACACATGAGGTTGTGGTTCGAGCACCTCTCTGGCGATTTCGTCCCCTACTGCTTGGGTCGGTGTCAGTTATAATGTGACCGGCTGAGACAGAGTCATGGTATCCCCCCACTGTCTCTGTGTGGCAGCACGTTAACTTATCAGACATAAATCTTGGGGCCCGTCCACAATATAACCCTTAAAAGTAATGACGTTGGATGCTAAGCAAAACCAACCAACCAGCCAACCAACCAACCAAACAATTAAACAAGGGCGGTTGGCCTCTGGGTTTATTGTGATTCCCAGATGTTTGTGTTTCTTAACTGTTTAACACTTTACCCGTTATAATTATGAGCTGTTACAACTGGAGATTTCTGGCTTTCTTCGTATTGCCAGAGACAATAGGTTTAGTGAGGTACTTCACAAAAACATTCCACAGTTCTATTGATACGGGGACCTAGTAAGCAGACATAAGAAAAAAAAATTATTTTTATTATTTATCTCAAAAGTAGCAAAAACGACTTTGTCAAAAGTCGCACCACTGTGACAATACGCAAATTCTTCTCGGTGCAACCTCTCACTATCTCACAGTCTCTGGTAAATGTATCACTTTACCCTCAGTAACAACCATATTCTGTTGAAGCCCTTAGTTTTCACTCTCCATTAAAAGGGGTGCGGTAGCCCTGGAGTAGAATATCAGATTTCCACGCAGGAGGTCCGTGGTTCGGGTCCCGCAACTTCGACCCCTACTGGTTGGGTCGGCGTCAGTTTAATGTGACCGGTTGAGACAGGAGTCATGGTATCCCCGCCCTGCCATGTGTGGCAGCACGTAAACATGTCAGATGTCAGTCTTGGGACCAGTCCACAATAAAGCCTATGTAGTGCTGATGTTGAACGCTAAGCAATAACAGTTACGTATTTTAACTCTCCATCGTAACTGAGTTGAGTTCGTTTACGGTCTAACATCAGCACTATAAGTCTATATTGTGGACGGACCCCAAGACTAACAATTTTACGTGTTGTCACATATAAGACAGGGCGGGGATGCCATGATTCCTATCTCAGGCGGTCACATTAAACTGACACCGACCCAACCAAAGGGAGCGAAATCGACAGGGCTTGAACCGGCACCTTTTGCGTCGGAAGCCGATGTTCTACCCCAGGACCACCGCGCCTCCATTGTAACTGAGAGATAGATCTATCGATGTAGCCAATCTACCAGTCCTGCGAACTAGATCCTGTCCCTTATTCCAGCTAACTATACGTACACGGTAAATTCAAGTTCATGATCTGCAATGCTTAGGTACTAGGGCCGTGTGAACGCTGTTTGACTTGGTTTAAACTATGACGCTGTCTTTGAGATGTCGCGAGACTCCTTTGCCTAGGCTTATCTGTAATTTGTTGCTTTCCTTTTGTGTTTTGTTACTTAAAGTACTATGTTGTGTTATTGTGGACGGGCCCCAAGGCTGACGTCTGACAGTTTTACGTGCTGCCACACGCGAGAAAGAAGGACCTCTGCCTCAGACGACCACATTCAAACTGAGACCGACCCAAACAATAGGGGACAAAATCGGACAAATTATTTTTTGGTCTCGTAAATTCTCGAAATAACGTGGTTTAAATCATGAAATAATTGGTGGTGTGGTGGTGGAGGGGTAGTAGTAGTAGTAGTAGTAGTAGTAGTAGTAGTAGTAGTAGTAGTAGTAGTAGTAGTAGTAGTAGTAGTAGTAGTAGTAGTATCTATCTATCTATCTATCTATCTATCTATCTGTCTGTCTGTCTATCTATCTATCTATCTATCTATCTATCTATCTATCTATCTATCTATCTATCTGACCAGCCATACATCTATCTATCTAGTGTTTCTGTCGAAATTTGGCTATAGGCCTATATACTATAATATTATGCAATTTTAGTCTTTCTGTCGAAAAAAAAGCAAAAATGCTGGGTATCGCTATTATCTTACTTCACATAGTAATTGATATTTCTATACCCCAGTCAGAGTCCCTTCTCTTTCGGGTGGGGCGCAGTGGACCTGGGGTAGAACATCAGCTTCCGACGAAAAAAAGTCTGGGTTCGATTCCTGGCGATTTCGCTCCCTACTTGTCCGTATTTCGACCGGCTGAGACAGGAGTCATGGCATCCCCTCCCTGTCTCGTGTGTGGCAACACATTAAATTGTCAGACCTAAGTCTTGGGGCATATCCACAAGATAGGCTATATAGTGCTGGTGTGTGACGTAAAAACCAACTCAACTTAACTCAACTCCTTCTCTTTCCAGAGGCTGGATGCCATAGTCTTCCATCTTTCTCTCTCAAGCGCAATTTCGCAACATCTCGTTGATTTTCATTCCAGTCGAGTCCTCCACGTTATTGACCCAACTTACCCCCCGCCTCCTTCCTCTACCTCTCGTGCCTTCCACCATACCCTCTACGATCTTCTTCTGCAATACTGTGCCTTATTACATGTCATTAATATTTAAGTATAATTATTCTATATCCAGGAAATGTTACATTTGGAGAGAACCTAGCTTAATTTGACGATCAAACCAAAGCATTCGATTTGAACAAAAACACTTTAATATAGTGCGTGTAACGAAATTTGGATAAAACACAACGTGCAGTGCATAAAGCAAAATTTGGACAAAAATTCGTGTATACAATTATTGAAAGGCAGAAACTTTATTTATAGTGTTAATAGAAACTCTAAATATTTGGTTTCGTCACCACTGTCGTAAATTCCTATCTAGTGGTTTGAGAAATTGTGTTTGACGTTTTGGACATTATTCCAGAATTATTCCAGATCTTAAAGACGTTGATCTGATCATTTAGAATCATTGATGTGTTGTCTTACCTTTCAAAGATTTTTACTGTATTTTATCTAAATACTGACATGGTATATTATTTATTAAATACTTTGACACTTTTTTTTAAATCAAAACACTGGGACTATTATCAATTATTATTATCTTAAAATTTTAGTCGTTTAATCCGATTTTATTGAAAAACTGACATGTCATTTTTCTTGCTTTTCAAAACATTTAAAACGTTTAAACCGATTTTAAAGGAAAAAAACCCTTCCTCACACCCCCCCCCCCCCTCCCCTGACATGTGCAGAAAAAAATTAAGAGTTTTAATCTCAGTTTACCTTCAGATCATTGAGGAAATTGCTGCGGGAAGTAAGATTTTCCCTAATTCCCGAATTTTTCCTAAAACCAAACAACAACATTGTTATCATTCCATTATTTTAAGCAGCCAACAAATGCACGAATTATAATGATAGCTCTGTGTCTTAGCCTTAAGCAAATTAATTTATCTAAAATTCTATTAAAGCATGCAGCGTATATATGCATTGCCATTTTTTGTCAAATTGCTAATAAACTAATTTATAAATAAACTTGTCGGTCTGTACATTGTTTTACAGCCCTTTGACTAACAACTATTTATATTTTTTTCATCGATCCATAAATCGATCACTCCATAGATTATTCAATCAATTAACCAAACAATTAATCATGTCATCCATCCACCCATCCATCCATCCATCAATCAATGTATCCATCAAACAATCAGTTATTCAATTAGCGTCCAACGCCAGCACCTATAAATGCTATATTGTGGATGGACCTCAAGACTAATGTCTGACAATTTGACGTGCTGCCACGCAGAGACAGTGCGGGGATTCCGTTACAACTGTCCCATCCTGTCACGTTATCCTGACACCGACCAAACCATTATGGGGACGAAATCGGATAAATAAATGATTTCATCGATCGTGGGTTTCAAACCTGGGACCTCCAAATTCAAAGACCAACGCTCTACCATTTGCGCCTAATCGCTTCACCCGCATTATCAAGGCTTGTAAAACTAACCAGAGCTATGTTTGAACTTCTTGCCCTAAGAATCCACTCAGTTTGAACTCCTTGCCCTAAGAATCCACTCAGGTTTTCATTCTCTGATTCACAGACATCGTGTGGAGTGTGCGGTGACTCAGTGGATAGCGCACGGGATCATGAAACAGGAGGGAGGTTCGCCACAGGCACCATCGCCAAGTCCTACAAGCAAGGAGACGTGAGTGCGATGCACTGTTGGTGTATTAATAGCGGAATGATTATGATAACTAAAGTCACTGGACTTCCCACTAATAGGGTGGAGCCTTTCATGGAAAAGTCACTTTGATATCATCAATGTGTGTGTGTGTGTATGGGTGTGTGTTTTAGATCAGTATCTATCTCATTCAAATGTACCAATATGATTTATATATCCAATAAACAAAGGCAATTTTTAAATTTTTTTTTCTGTGAACAATGTAAACCTTAAGTTTGTACCACAGCAATCGCCAAACGCTGGTATCATTCTATCAGTCAATAAATTCAACTGCAGTTCAGTTTATCAGTCAATCAATCAATTATCAAACCCATAATTTGAACATTCAATGAATGAAACAATTGATTATTAAATTCATTATTAAATTACTCATTCAATTTATTATTTTATCAATTGTTCAAACAATCATTCAATAGATAACTCAATTAGTCAGTTATCAATCAATTAATATTAAAACAATCAATTAATAAATAAATAAATCAACATATTCATCAGTTAATAAACATACGTTTCAATAAATTAGTCTAGTGACTGCTAACCACCAGTTTGTTAATCAAACAATAAAAAATATATCATCCATTAATCAACTAATGAATCAGTCAAAGAGTCAACCATTCAATCAATCAATATATCAATTGAACATAGCATAAATCAATCGTGTCTCTGATCAGAAGGCAAACCTTCGCATCATAGTGACTGCTAAACACAACGCTTGGTTCTGCTCCATTGTATTACTCAATCGTTTAATCAATTACTCAATAAACCAACTAATCGATTGATCCATCAACAAAATAATCACTGAATAATCTCTCTGAGCACTAAATGTTTTATTCAATTATTCAATCAACCAATCAATAAATCAATCAAATAACCAATCAACCGATCATCCAATCAATTATTCAATCAACCAATCAATAAATCAATCAAATAACCAACCATTTTATCCATCAATCAACCATTTGTTTGATCAGAAGGTACACTATCGAAACAAAATGGCTGCCAACCATTAGCGTATTACTTTACCAATCAATCAATTTATCCATCAACGAACCTACAAACTAACCAACCAACATACCAATCGATCCACCAACTAACCAATTGATCATTTAATGAAAGCAGCAATCAATCATCTCTCTGATTAAGAGGTGACTTTTGGCATTAAAGTGACTTATAATCACCAGTGTGTTTCTCAAATAATCAATTAATCTACCGTCCGATCAATCAACGAATCAATCAAAAAAGCAATATATCCGTCAATCAATCAATCAATCTAGCCAACAACTCACTAATCCACTCTTCAATCAATCAATAATCTCCCTGATCAAGAGGTGATTCTTCGCATCAAAGTGACTGCTGATCACCAGTGTGTTACTCAATCAATCAATTAACCAATCAATCAATCGATCGATAAATCAATCTATCCATCAATCTATCCATCAACTAACCAATCCACCCATCCATCAATAATCATCTCTCTGATCAGGGGGTGAATCTTCGCATCAAAGTGACTGCTAATCAATCATTTAGATATCACCCAATCAATCAATCAACCTTCAATCAATCAATCAATCGATAAATCAATCTCTCCATCAATATATCCATCAACTAACCAATCGACCCATCCATCAATAATCGATCTCTCTGATCAGGAGGTGAACCTGCGCATCACAGTGACTGCCAACCACCAGGGCTGGTTCTACTTCAACCTCTGCGCCAGGGACGACCCGAGTCAACCGGAAACGGAAGAGTGTCTGGACAGGGTCCCGCTCAAATTGGCAGATGGCAGAAATAGGTACTGGACAATAAACACAGATTCGTTTGTTTGTTTAGCATCCAGCGTCATCATCATATTATACCAGATCTTATCATAATTTAATCTGTCTGAATTTCTTACCTTCTCTTATGTTATCATTCCTTTTCTTTTCTTTTTTAAATCTAGTTCCGTACTGCCTGATTCTACTCCAGCTCACCATATATTATTCGATCATGCATTTTCGCATCATATCTTACCTAATGAGATCATATTGAACCTTTTCCAAATTTGTTTTATCATAAATTACCTTTTCATACTACATGTAACCGTGTATTATACTTTTTTAACTTTTCAAATCAAATTCTAATTTTATAATAATTATCTTACCGTGTGCCATCTTTGTCCGAACCTATTTGTCACACCATACAATTGTTACTTTTTCTTATCTTATCTTCTCTTATTTTACAGTTTTGTCCTACCCTATTTTATCCTATCCTACGATTCCTACTAAATTTTACCCTACCTTCTCTTATCTTACCTTTCCTGTTTTTGTCCTACCCTACGTTTTTATCCTACATTTTCTACTTAATCTTACCGTACCCTCTCCTCTGCTGACTTACCTTCTCCAATGTCTATCTTACCTCGTAATTATAATATCTAATCTCACCTATCTAAGTACCCGTCACTCGAACTATCCAAAATAAACAAAACAACAGGCAAGGTCCCCGAATCAACTGAAGTGAACAGGTTTTCTCAGAACGAGGGTTATAGTAATAGTCATTTTTTATATTTCTTTTTAGTATCATATTAGGCCACAGAAGCCTACTAGACTAAGAAGGAAAACTGTAAACTGTCCTAACTGTTACCTAATATTTTAATGATATAGCTAACTTTGGTTCTAACGGCAAACATGTTGTTGATTTTGGTGACCCTGTCTATTTTTGGATTTGTCTATTTTTTTTATTTATTAATTTTTTTTTATTTTTTTTTGTATTTTTTGCCTTTGACAACTTTATTGTTGTTAGTTTCTACCTTGTGTAATACACTGTTTGTAATAGTAGGTAACTTTTGTGTTGCACCTCATACTCTCCACGACAAATGTTCCAGGTTCCCACTTCGTCCCCGTGTGTTTGGCGTCGTGAACATCCGGGTCAAACTGCCAGAGGACATCTCTTGCTCTCACTGCGTGCTCAGGTGGAAGTGGATTACAGGTGAGTGGGTTAATCAAAGATTGTGACGGGAAAGATGAAACAGTTTCAATATAAAACGGATGATTAAAAGTATCATACGATCACTCAGGTGGAAGTGGATTACTGGTGAGTGCTGGTTGGGTCGGTGTCAGTTTAATGTGACCGGCTGAGTCAGGAGTCATGGTATCCGCGCCCTGTCGCGTGTGTGGCAGCACTTAAAATTGTCAGACGGTGGTCTTGGGGCCCGTCCACAATATAGCCTATATAGTGCTGATGTTGGACGTTAAACCAACCCAACCAACCAACCAACTGGTGAGTGAGCCGGCCAAAGATTGTGACGGTGAATGTGAGACAGTTTCAATCAAAGATTGTGACGGGCAAGATGAGACAGTTCAAATCAAAGATGGTGACGGGAAAGATGAGACAGTTTCAATCAAAGATTGTGACGGGAAAGATGAGACAGTTTTAATCAAAGATTGTGACGGGAAAGATGAGACAGTTTCAATCAAAGATTGTGACGGGAAAGATGAGACAGTTTTAATCAAAGATTGTGACGGGAAAGATGAGACAGTTTCAATCAAAGATTGTGACGGTGAAGATGAGACAGTTTTAATCAAAGATTGTGACAGCGAAGATGAGATATAAAACGGATGATAATGAATGTCATACTATCGCAGTGGGAACTGTCACTTCTTGTGGTTTGTTACTGTAGGGAACTATTGCTAAATTGTGGACGAGCCCCAAGACTGACGTCTGACAATTTTATGTGCTGCCGCAGACGAGACAGAGCGGAGATACCATGACTCCTGTATCAGCTGGTCGTATTAAACTGTAGGGGACGATATCGCCAGGACTCGAACTACGAACCTCCTGCGTCGGAAGCCGATGTTCTACCCCAGGGCTACCGCACCCCCAAGACGAGTCGCAAGCTACTTACGATCAATACAGTGAACTGATTGAATTGTCACTCCAAGCATTCCAAGTATAGGCGCATCTGTCTACAGAATTTATTCGTCCTCATTGCACTATGGCTGTGTTTTATGGTTTTGTGGATTTTCACGTCAGTAGAACTTAGATAAATTAATGTGTTAAATGCACAGTTTCAAATTGTTTTTGTTTTTTTTCCTACACAACAGCGGTATTGGCTATTCCATAATAATGAAATAAAGCAAACAATTTTCCGCTGTACAGACGCTCTAGGTGATGTTTCTGTAAATTAATTTGAAATTGTGTATCCAATTATGACTGCCGGACGACGTGGTCTGTGGATAGCGCACGCGGTTATAAACCAGATGTCCTAGGTTGCGTCCTGCAACCTTCTAACCTACTGGTTGGATCTCTGTTTGCTGTATACCATCACCGTTTGATTTTGAGAGAGAAGCTGTAAGAGCCCTACTGGTTGGATCAATTTCTGATAGAAAGAGCCCCATTATGTCTCTGAGTGGCAGCTAGCACATACAAAAAACAAATAAATAACAACAACAACAACAACAACAACAACAACAACAACAACAACAATAACAACAACAACAACAACAACAACAACAACAACAACAACAACAACATCACAACAACAACAACAAAACCAACAGCAGTGAGAGTGTAAGGAATGGCTCACATGGCTCCGGTGACGCAGTGGGAACTGGCACTTCTTATGGTTTCTTACTGTAGGGAACTATTGCTAAGTTGGACTGGGATAGAACATCGGATTCCGACGCAAAAGGTTATAAAAACTCAACTCAACTCCAGCTATCCATCTGTAAACTTTGAGGTCTACATAATCCCTACTTCTATTTCCTACAGGAAACAGTTGGGGTCGCGACCCCCAAACGGGTGAAGGGTGCCTGGGATGCGGTGCCCAAGAGCAGTTCTACGGCTGCGCAGATGTGAACATCCGGCCCCGGAATCCCTCGCCGCGCATACCGGAAGTGGAAGTGGAAGAAGAAAGAGTGCCACAGAAAACGACGACGGTTGCTCCGCCCACGAGCGAGGCCGTGTTGACCCGGAAATGCTTAGCAGTGAACAACTGGGAGGGTGACCCGGAACTCGATAGCTGGTGTGACACCAACTGCAACCGGATGTCTCCTCGCTTCTGCCCGTCTGTCTTTTGCGCATGTCAGCTCATGTAGTTTGTTTTGATTGGCGGGCATGATAATGCGATAATTGAGTCAAGAGTCCTTCCATACTGAAGTCTATAGCTTAGCTCATAGGCTTATGCAAATTTGCAAAATTGCAAGTTAAACGTTTGTCCTTTTTTCATATACTATAATACAAACTTTCAACAGAGGAACAACTAGGAAGGAAAAAGAAAAGTCGATGTAATGAAAAAGACTTGTAAGCCGTCGGCTTAGGGAGTGTCCATTGTACAGTTTAAAATGAATTTTCTTGCTTTGTTTCATTCAATCTTTATAATTCTTTTTGTTATTGTAATTTAGTTTGCATGATTCTACTATAACTGTGTACATATAATTACAAAAATAACTTTTGCTTTGCAATCAATCAAAATCCGTGAAGATATTGTTTCATTTCAAATTTTAACAAATTATTACAAAATATGTTATTATTTTAGACAAGAGCACCCCCATCAGCCCTCTAGGCTCCTAATGAACAAGATCTTTCAAATTTAACATCGGCCCCCTATTTTTTTTCAACCCCCTTTTAAGCCTCGAATGAAAACATCTTTCAAATTTAACACCAGAAGAAAACGTTTTGATATTTTTCTTTTAAAGTTTTACCTACATGCCCCCCCCCCCCCCCCCCCCACTTTTTTTTCTTCTTCATACACACACATCTTTCTGTTTATTAGTTTGCATGTCCCATGATCAATTTTGAGCTGAACACTCTTTAAAAATCAATGTTTACTTATAAAACCTATTTATTTAGTATCACTTATAACTTTTTTCAATTAACCTGTTGTTTTTGCTGTTGTTGTTTATTAATTCATTTGAACATCATTAATATAATTTATAGTTCCATTATTTTATAAATACGAGTAAAAAAATGATAAATTTTTAAATTTTCTCATCCATAAATTATTGTGATTCCGAGTTACTGCTTCCATGATTGATTTCTATGATTATTGTTTTACTTTTTTCTATTCTACTAAAATTTAATACGTAAAATTTGTACTTAAAAAATCTACAACAATTAAATTATCTCCAAGTTGGCGATAGAAACAATTCTGCTGTTTTCAATATTGCTTTGTGTAGTTGTTGTTTTTTAACGCGTGTGGGTTTGTTTGATCTTTGTGTGTATGTGTGTGTGTCAGTTTTTTGCTATCTAGATCTCCAATCACTTCTGCCGTCCTATGAAAAAAAAAGTATAATGCTCTATTCTGAAGTATGTATATTCGTTTTTTTTTGCTTTTGTTTACGTTAAGACGGCAGATCTTTTCCCATCACCCCCTCACACATGTGCCCATTGATATGCTCTTGTGCTAGGATCTTTTTGTGTTGATTTGCACACCTTCCATTTCAAAATAATAAAAACCAAAATAGTGTGTAACAGAGAATAGGCCTTTAAGCGTGCGATGTCAAAGGGTTAAATAATAAAATACGGTGTATTGTGTTTTCATAATATGTTGAGTAGTTGAGTTGGTTTAACGTCCAACATCAGCACTATATAGGCTATATTGTGGACGGGCCCCAAGACTGACGTCTGACAATTTTATGTGCTGCCACACACGAGACTGGGCGGAGATACCATGTCTCCTGTCTCAGTCGGTCACATTAAACTGACACCGACCCAACCAGTAGTTCGGCAAGAACTAAAAAGGGGGGGGGGTGCCGAACTAGCTTAAGTGATAGAGCGTTGGTCTCCAGATCGATGGGTTCGCGGTTCGAACCCACTATAAGTCAAAAATGTATTGTTTTCCTATCTCGTCCCTTATAACTGGTTGAGTCGGTATCAGTATAATGTGACCGTCTGAGACAGGAGTCCAGGTCTCCCCGCCCTGTCTCGCCATTTGGCAGCACATACAAGTTTCAAACGCAGTTGGTACGACTCATCACTGAGAAGCAAGGGATCCAAGGTTCAAACCCCTACCTGATGGTTATTTGTTTTGTTGGTTTCTTAATTTCCATAGGCAGCACCTAAGTTATATCGAGGACGGTTCCCTAGGCTAACGTCTGATAATTCTACATGCTGCTACACAGAGACTAACCGGTGACCCCAGGATGTGTCTCAGCTGATAACATTACACCAACACTGACCCATCCAGTTGGGCGGAGGAATACATTGGTCAAATCGGTTGATTGAATCGGACACTATCGGAATAGAAAAATAGTCATAATATAAGACTCAGTTTTCGGTGGTTTGAAGTTGGTTTAGATTTTCATGCTTATTTTTCTAATATTTGCTTTAAGATGTTTAATCTTTTTTTTTCTTCTTCTTTGCATGCACATCTTTTTAACGTGGGTTTTCGACATTTTGTTCATTTAGACCACCGGTCTATTTTTCAGTATGTGGTGTATTTAGACACAAATCTATTCTCAATACGTGTTGAATTTAGACCGCGGGTCTTTTTTCGACATTTGGCGCATCGAGACAGCTCTCGTGTGTACATTATGAATACATATAATCGTTAGGTGACCCTGGGCGTTTTGTATTCTATACTGTGACTCTGTGACTGTTTATAACACTAGACAGGAAAGCTTTATTGAATAGAATGTAAAAAGCAAGCAAAAAGTACATAAAAAAAAAAAAAATTAATAAATGAGTAAATAAATAAATAAATAAATACATAAATAAATAAAGACATCTACCTCCTTCTTAATTTCATATAATGGCAGATCAACGACAGCTTAGTTAGCGCTTTGGAATTGCAGCAGAATGTAGTTTTGGTGATTAATAATAATAAAACAATAAAATGTGTTGCCCTATCGTTCAATTTAACTATCCACTGACTCGCGGTGAACGATGTAGGGCTATATCAATAGAGTAGAGTCGATCTGGTTTAAATTACGGCATCTATATTGCGGGCAAGTCTCAAGACTGACGTCTGACAATTTTATGTGCTGTCACACACGAGACAGAGCGAGGATGCCATGACTCATGTCTCAGCCAGTCACATTATACTGACACCGACCCAACCAGTAGGGAGCGAAACCGCCAAGGCTCGAACCCAGACCGTTTGCGTCGGGAGCTGATGTCTTACCCCCCACCCCCCAAGATCTAGAGTATCTTACTTAGACATGGGAGAAGACATAATTCAGCAGAAGTGAGGATGGGATGGATAGCTGAGGTTCTGCAGTCATCAACTGAGGTAAGGGTGGGATAGATACCTGAAGTTCTGCAGTCGTCAACTGAGGTGAGGGTGGGGTGGATAGCTGAAGTTCTTCAGTCATCACCTGAGGTGAGGATGGGGTGGATAGCTGAAGTTCTGCAGTCATCAACTGAGGTAAGGGTGGGATAGATACCTGAAGTTCTTCAGTCATCAACTGAGGTGAGGATGGGGTGGATAGCTGAAGTTCTTCAGTCATCAACTGAGGTGAGGATGGGGTGGATAGCTAAAGGTCTGCAGTCATCAACTGAGGTGAGAATGGGATGGATAGCTGAAGTTCTGCGGTCATCAACTGAGGTGAGGATGGGGTGGATAGCTGAAGGTCTGCAGTCATCAACTGAGGTGAGGATGGGGTGGATAGCTGAAGGTCTGCAGTCATCAACTGAGGTGAGGGTGGGGTGGATAGCTGAAGTTCTGCAGTCATCAGCTGAGGTGAGGATGGGGTGGATAGCTGAAGTTCTGCAGTCATCAACTGAGGTAAGGATGGGGTGGATAGCTGAAGTTCTGCAGTCATCAACTGAGGTGAGGGTGGGGTGGATAGCTGAAGTTCTGCAGTCATCAACTGAGGTAAGGCTGGGGTGGATAGCTGAAGTTCTGCAGTCATCAACTGAGGTGAGGGTGGGGTGGACAGCTGAAGTTCTGCAGTCATCAACTGAGGTAAGGATGGGGTGGATAGCTGAAGTTCTGCAGTCATCAACTGAGGTAAGGATGGGGTGGATAGCTGAAGTTCTGCAGTCATCAACTGAGGTAAGGCTGGGGTGGATAGCTGAAGTTCTGCAGTCATCAACTGAGGTAAGGATGGGGTGGATAGCTGAAGTTCTGCAGTCATCATAAGTAGTGTACAACCATAGTACTTTTTTTCTTTTTTTTAAATAAACGCATTATTTTTTCTATCTCTCCTTCCTGTTTCTCTCTCTCTCCACACACACACACATATATACATATATATATATATATATTGTCCTCTTTCGTCTCATCTCTCCTATCCCCCCACCTTTTCTCTCTCTCTTGTCCCGTTAATTCTTATCTCCCATTTATAATTAAGACAGCATAATACACAAACAGAAAGCAATAAAACTAAGAAAAACTTAGATTTAACACATAATGTATAGAAACTTTTAAAGAATTAAAAGAAAGTGAATTGACTATCGAGCCAAAACCCTGCACCAAGTTATTCAAAATGACTGCAGACCAACGTTAACCTTGTGCTGTAAAAACATACAAGTACTATTAAAACAGGCAATCAATTATTAAATTAACACATGAACAATGATAGAGTATAATCCTAATTAGCTTAGTGTATTATGTAATAAAGCTAGAGCGTAATGAGGCCAGTTAATTGGCTATGGCGCTTTATAAGTTAACTCTATTATTATTGTTTTTATTATTATTATTATATTATTATTATCATCATTATTATTATTATTATTTTTATTATTATTATTATTATTATTATTATTATTATTATTATTATTATTAT
>RQTK01000131.1:497183-507183 GCA_003991915.1 Elysia chlorotica
GCGAACCCACTTTTTTTCATGAACCCATTTTGCGGGTGCCATGACAGGGTCGTGAACCCATTTTAACGGTTTTACCTACGCACACACACACACGCACACTGATAGTCCAGAGCGATGGCTCACCCCACACACACACACACACATCCACACACACTGATAGTCCAGACCGACGTCTCACCACACACACATCCACACACACTGATAGTCCAGAGCGATGGCTCTGATGGCTCACCCCACACACACACACACACACACACACATCCACACACACTGATAGTCCAGACCGACGTCTCACCACACACACACACACACTGATAGTCCAGAGCGATGGCTCTGATGGCTCACCCCACACACACACATACACACACGCACACTGATAGTCCAGAGCGATGGCTCTGACGGCTCACCCCAGTGCTGGCGCCACATGAACTCCAGGGCCGTGTTCCTGGCCAGGTGTTTCTTGATGGAGTAGTGCACGCGCTGGATGAGCATGCTGTGGAAGTTGGATCTCTTCAGCAGGTACGCCATGGTGGACGAGTAGCCAAAGGGATCTATCGACCAGCCACTCTTTGGCACGTAGCCTGGGGGGAGAGAGGGAGTGAGAGGGAGGGAGTGAGAGGGAGGGAGTGAGAGGGAGGGAGTGAGAGGGGAATGGTGAGTGAGAGAGTGGGAGGGGGAGAGGGAGAGAGAGCCCTAGCGATACATAAAGGGTTAAAGCTCCCGTCCTAGCAATACACAAAGAGTTAAAGCTCCTGTCCTAACGATACGCAAAGGATTAAAGCTCCTACTCGAGCGATAACCAAAGGGTTAAAGCTCCTACCTTTATGGTAAACAAAGGGTTAAAGCTCCTGCCCTAGCGATACATAAAGGGTTAAAGCTCCCGTCCTAGCAATACACAAAGAGTTAAAGCTCCTGTCCTAACGATACGCAAAGGATTAAAGCTCCTACTCGAGCGATAACCAAAGGGTTAAAGCTCCTACCTTTATGGTAAACAAAGGGTTAAAGCTCCTGCCCTAGCGATACATAAAGGGTTAAAGCTCCCGTCCTAGCAATACACAAAGAGTTAAAGCTCCTGTCCTAACGATACGCAAAGGATTAAAGCTCCTACTCGAGCGATAACCAAAGGGTTAAAGCTCCTACCTTTATGGTAAACAAAGGGTTAAAGCTCCTGCCCTAGCGATACATAAAGGGTTAAAGCTCCCGTCCTAGCAATACACAAAGAGTTAAAGCTCCTGTCCTAACGATACGCAAAGGATTAAAGCTCCTACTCGAGCGATAACCAAAGGGTTAAAGCTCCTACCTTTATGGTAAACAAAGGGTTAAAGCTCCTGCCCTAGCGATACATAAAGGGTTAAAGCTCCCGTCCTAGCAATACACAAAGAGTTAAAGCTCCTGTCCTAACGATACGCAAAGGATTAAAGCTCCTACTCGAGCGATAACCAAAGGGTTAAAGCTCCTACCTTTATGGTAAACAAAGGGTTAAAGCTCCTGCCCTAGCGATACATAAAGGGTTAAAGCTCCCGTCCTAGCAATACACAAAGAGTTAAAGCTCCTGTCCTAACGATACGCAAAGGATTAAAGCTCCTACTCGAGCGATAACCAAAGGGTTAAAGCTCCTACCTTTATGGTAAACAAAGGGTTAAAGCTCCTGCCCTAGCGATACATAAAGGGTTAAAGCTCCCGTCCTAGCAATACACAAAGAGTTAAAGCTCCTGTCCTAACGATACGCAAAGGATTAAAGCTCCTACTCGAGCGATAACCAAAGGGTTAAAGCTCCTACCTTTATGGTAAACAAAGGGTTAAAGCTCCTGCCCTAGCGATACATAAAGGGTTAAAGCTCCCGTCCTAGCAATACACAAAGAGTTAAAGCTCCTGTCCTAACGATACGCAAAGGATTAAAGCTCCTACTCGAGCGATAACCAAAGGGTTAAAGCTCCTACCTTTATGGTAAACAAAGGGTTAAAGCTCCTGCCCTAGCGATACATAAAGGGTTAAAGCTCCCGTCCTAGCAATACACAAAGAGTTAAAGCTCCTGTCCTAACGATACGCAAAGGATTAAAGCTCCTACTCGAGCGATAACCAAAGGGTTAAAGCTCCTACCTTTATGGTAAACAAAGGGTTAAAGCTCCTGCCCTAGCGATACATAAAGGGTTAAAGCTCCCGTCCTAGCAATACACAAAGAGTTAAAGCTCCTGTCCTAACGATACGCAAAGGATTAAAGCTCCTACTCGAGCGATAACCAAAGGGTTAAAGCTCCTACCTTTATGGTAAACAAAGGGTTAAAGCTCCTGCCCTAGCGATACATAAAGGGTTAAAGCTCCCGTCCTAGCAATACACAAAGAGTTAAAGCTCCTGTCCTAACGATACGCAAAGGATTAAAGCTCCTACTCGAGCGATAACCAAAGGGTTAAAGCTCCTACCTTTATGGTAAACAAAGGGTTAAAGCTCCTGCCCTAGCGATACGCAAAGGGTTAAAGCTCCCGTCCTAGCAATACACAAAGAGTTAAAGCTCCTGTCCTAACGATACGCAAAGGATTAAAGCTCCTACTCGAGCGATAACCAAAGGGTTAAAGCTCCTACCTTTATGGTAAACAAAGGGTTAAAGCTCCTGCCCTAGCGATACATAAAGGGTTAAAGCTCCCGTCCTAGCAATACACAAAGAGTTAAAGCTCCTGTCCTAACGATACGCAAAGGATTAAAGCTCCTACTCGAGCGATAACCAAAGGGTTAAAGCTCCTACCTTTATGGTAAGCAAAGGGTTAAAGCTCCTGACCTAGCAATATACAAAGGGTTAAAACTCTTGTCCTAGCTATACGCAAAGGGTTAAAACTCCTACTCTAGCGATACGCAAAGGGTTAAAGCTCCTGTCCTAGTGATACGCAAAGGGTTAAAGCTCCTGCCTTAGCAACACGCAAAGAGTTAAAGTTCTAGCGATACACAAAGGGTTAAAGCTCCTGCCCTAGCAACACGCAAAGAGTTAAAAGTCCTAGCGATATGCAAAGGGTTAAAGCTCCTGTCCTAGCGACACGCAAAGGGTTAAAGTCCTAGCGATATGCAAAGGGCTATAGCTCCTGCCCTAGCGATACGCAAAGGGTTAAAATCCTAACTATATGCAAAGGGTTAAAGTCCTGGCGACACGCAAAGGGTTAAAGTCCTAGTCACACGCAAAGGGTTAAAGATCCTGCCCTATCTATGTGTAAAGGGTTAAAGCTCCTGTCCTGGTGATACGCAAAGGGTTAAAGCTCTTGTCCTAGCCACACGCAAAGGGTTAAAGTTCTAGCGATACACAAAGGGTTAAAGTTCTGGCGATACGCAAAGGGTTAAAGCTCCTACCGTTATGGTAAGCAAAGGGTGAAAGCTCCTACTCGAGCGATAACCAAAGGGTTAAAGCTCCTACCTTTATGGTTAAAGCTCCTACACTAGTGATACGCAGAGGGTTAAAGCTCCATACCTTTATGGTTAAAGCTCATGCACTAGTGATAACCAAAGGGTTAAAGTCCTAGCGATAACCAAAGGGTTAAAGTCCTAGCGATACACAAAGGGTTGAAGTTCCTAGCGACACTCAAACGCTTAAAGTTCTGGTGATACACAAAGGGTTAAAGCTCCGTACCTGGGTCGCAGTGCGTGTGGGGGACGAGGATGACCTTGAGCTTCTTGTCTGCGGTCCAGCGATCCCCCGGGTAGGAGACCTTCCAGCCCTGGGTCCAGGCGCCGCCGTTAGGGTTGTCGAACGCCAGGGAGCGCAGGAGCTCGTGGACCTGGGAGCAGTGACAAGCTGGCCTTAAGGGTTTGTCACATATTACATATGTCCTATGTATGTAGTTATATATTATAGAGTCTCTGGAGCTCCTGGACCTGGGAGCAGTGACAAGCTGGCCTTAAGGGTTTGTTGCATATTATAATTATGTCCTATGTATGTAGTTATATATTATAGAGTCTCTACAGGTAATTAATTTTTTTATTATTATAATTATAGAGGGGAAAAAATACTGCCTGTGGGCTTTAAATAGAAAGCAAGTATGTCATTATTTAAACGTTGTCGAACGCCAGGGAGCGCAGGAGCTCGAGGACCTCGGAGCAGTGACAATTCTGTGTTACGGGTTTGTCACATATTACATGTTCTATGTATGTAATTATATATTATAGAGTCTCTACAGGTTTGGTTTGGTTTGGTTGGTTGGGTTTTAACGTCCAACGTCAGCAACTTATAGGCTATATCGTGGACGGGCCCCAAGACGGACGTCTGACAATTTTATGTGCTGCCACACACGAGACAGGGTGGGGATACCATAACTCCTGTCTCAGCCGGTCACGTCTCTACAGGTAATTAATTTTTTTATTATTATAATTATATAGGGGAAAAAATACTGCCTGTGGGCTTTAAATAGAAAGCAAGTATGTCATTATTTAAACGTCCTCGCAAACTATCTAATAGGACTGAATGAGAGGTACTGACTCTGTGATAGATCTATTATATGTTTAATAAGATCAATGTGTTTAAAATATCCTTGTTTCTTAAGTTTTAATAACATGTATCTATAACAATTATTTGTGTATAACCTTGAGAGCTTTTTATTATATTTCTATGCCATTTTTTAAGTCATTTTAGGGAATTGTGTATGTAAATGTTTCTATTGAACACTTTTGTTATTATGCTTAAAATGTTGTTAAGCGCTTTGAGCTTTGCGAAGGGAAAGCGCTCAATAAATAAATATTATTATTATTATTATTATTACTACTCACATTGATGTCTGCAGTCGACTTGGCCTGGGTGCTCCACTGGCAAACGTCTGAACGGAAAAAGGATGAATTAAATTTCTTATAAGATAAGATAAGACAGGATAAACTTTTTTTCATCCACATGAGAATGTCGGGTTGATAGATTTATCCGTAACATCATGATATTTCCATGACAACATATCATTACTACTACCTCTACAATCCCCATTCCTCCCTCAAAAATTAACATCCTAGCCTGTTTCTCTGTCTGTCTATCTCTGTCTCTCACCCTCTGTCTCATGTCTCTCCTGCTCTATATCTCATCATTTTTCTTCTGTCATCTACACAATAAATTGTATCAACTTTAATTTATTATCATTTTTCAGCCGGAGTCTAAATTTGTATCACAACAAATTAAAACAAAACACGAAACTACTATCAGAAGTGGGGGGCGCGGTGGTCCTGGGCTAGAACATCGGCCTCTGACACAAAAGATCCGGGGTCGAGCCCTGGCGATTGCACCCCCTACAGGTTGAGTCAGTGTCAGTATAATGTGACCGACTGAGAACGGAGTCATGGTAATCCCGCCCTGTCTCGTGTGTGGCGGCACATAAAATTGTCAGACGTTAGTCTTGGGGGCCGTCTACAATATAGCCTATATAGTGCTGATGTTGGACGTTAAACCAACTCAACTCACCATCAGAAGTGACAGGTGCCTTGCTGCGGGGCGCCACCGCGTAAGGCTCCTCATGTCTGGATTTCGGTTTCTCCATAGCCGTCTCTTCATTCTTTGAACAATGAAACAAAAAAAATTGTTTTAAATAAAATAAAGAAGAAAAAACATTCTAACATTGCAACTAGATTCAAAAAAATGTTTTAAGTGTTTTAAATTAAAAAAAAAAGAAGAAATATTCTAGCATATTGTAACTTGACTCAAACATTTTTTTTAAGTGTTTTAAATTTTTTTTTAAAGCAGAAAAAATATTCTAACATTGTAACTTGATTCAAGTCTTTTAAATTAAAAAAAAAAAAGAAGAAATATTCTAACATTGTAACTTGATTAAAAAAAAAAAAAGGTTTTATAAAACCTAATGTAACCTAAACCATTATGGCGCAGCATCATTCTATTTTTAAATGGACTAGATTGTCCGTCTCATCAATAGCTGATTTTACGAGTCTTTTAAAAACATACCTGTTTTCAATTGTTGCTATTGAATATGCCTTCCAATGCTTCGATCATTATTGATAATAAAGCAGTTGAAAGAGTGGAATGTTTTAAATATTTAATATTTTAATATTGATAACCAGGTCAATTGGAAAGTACATGTGGAAACCATCAATAAGAAATTAAAAACGATAATGTGTTATCTGAGAAAACTAAGATCATTTAATGTTAACAAAGAACTGCTTAAACTTTTCTATCCCTTGATCATAACAAGTGTTATTTTTTCATTTTCATTTGGAATAAGAAGCTGGAGTGGTAACATTTGCATAGGAAGCAGGAACATGCTAAATAAAATAATAAGGAAAGCTAGCGCCGTTATTGGATTGAAACTGACTGACTTTGACACTCTATGGACACAACGCGACAAGACAAAGGTTGACTAAATCCTTCAGGACTGCACGCACCCGAGTTATGATCAACACAACAACAGTTGCATAGCCAGGAGCGGTATATATAGAATACCCAAGTCAAAAACGAATAGGTACAAAAACTCTTTTGTTCCCCTGTCGATTAAACTCCTTAATTAAACGTTTAAAAGGCGCATACCTGTTAAGTGCAACAGTACCATTCCTCCTACAAATTAATTAATTATACATTTGTAACTTTGCATAGAAGTTTCATTTTTTTTTAATTGTATCTCTTTATCTATCTTAAAAATTTATTTTTCACCTTGCTCTTAATCTTTGTGTCTGAATATTATCAATCTATTTTAAAATTGTATTGCACTTTTACTTCTTAAAATCTAACATGCTCTTAATATAAAATAGATAATTATATTTATCTTAACACATAGATATATCAATTTATTATGTATTATTATATTAAACACTTTGTGAACATGCGTTGTGATATAGAGTTTCAATGGCTACTTTCTATACCCATATTTATATATTTATATTTATGTTTTTGCAATCAGCATTATTATTCCATTTTATATATTAAATCTTTTTTAATACTATGTCTAAGCCTATGCAAATATTTGTATATTTAGAAGCTCAGCTATTATTTCATTTAATATGTGAAAGATGTCTTTACTATGTGTTCGTTTTACAAATAATTTTTTTTTAATTCATAATAAGAGATAAACAGTAATTGCATTATATGCACATGTCAGAGTATGTTTGTGGCAATGGAATCAAATTTCCTTCTGGGATTAATAAAGTTATTCTGCATTTTGTATTGTGTATGTTCTTTAATGTTCTTTCTATTTGTAACTATTTGATGACCAGAATATGTAAGTTGAGGAGCGTTAAACAAGATATTAGAACCCACCACCTTAGCAGCAATATCATGCAGTTTTTTGGGGGTTGTTTCTTTTTTTTCTTACAGTGGCAACTTGGTTTACACAAAATAAAAATGTGTTGTTGTTTTTTTGTCTGTTTCTAAAACACTCCTTGTAGTAAGCATTCCTCATATACGAGGAAGCCTTTTATTTTTAAGTCTTACAACAATCAGGATGTGTGATATAGATCAGCCTTTGAACAAGATATTAGAGTTCACATTTTTGCAGCAGTATACTTCAGCTTCTTTTGTTACTTTTGTTTTTTTTGACAGTGCCAACTTGATTTATACAAAATAAAAGTTACGTGTTTTTGTTTTGTTTTGTTTTTTGTTTCTAAAACACTCTTGGTAAACATTAATGACAGGTAAGGAAGCCTTTAAAAAAAAAAAAAAAAAAAAAAAAAAACTCCCATAACAACTTGGATATCCGCAATAAAGAGAAGCATTGACTAAAGCTCCCCTACCTTTGCAGCAACAACATCCTTCAGCTTCCCGTCACCCGCGTTGCCTTTCTCAACCGGGGCCTCCACTTGCCGCACGTCCGTGTCAGACTTCCCCGCCAGCCCCGTCTCAGAGGGGTTCAGCAGGGCTCCCATCTCCGCCTTGATCTGCTGCACGATGAAGCGGTTGCTGTTCATGTCTTTCTCCACCTTGGACAGTTTGCTCTCCAGCATGCTCATCACCTCCTGGGGGGGAAATTACAGAAAATCAAGTTAAAGCTCAAATACATCAAAGTAGTAGGTACATACATAGAATCAAGTTAAAGCTCAAATACATCAAAGTAGTAGGTAAATACATAGAATCAAATCAAAGTTCAAATACAGCAAAGTAGTAGGTAAATATATAGAATCAAATTAAAGCTCAAGTCACATAGAATCAAATTAAAGCTCAAATACATAGAATCATATTAAAGCTCAAATACATAGAATCAAATTAAAGCTCAAATACATAGAATCAAATTAAAGCTCAAATACATAGAATCAAATTAAAGCTCAAATACATAGAATCATATTAAAGCTCAAATACCTAGAATCATACTAAAGCTCAAATACATAGAATCATATTAAAGCTCAAATACATAGAATCAAATTAAAGGTCAAATACATAGAATCAAATTAAATGTCAAATACACAGAATCAAATTAAAGGTCAAATACATAGAATCAAAGTAAAGCTCAAATACATAGAATCAAATTAAAGCTCAAATACATGGAATCAAATTAAAGCTCAAATACATAGAATCAAATCAAAGCTCAAATACACAGAATGAAATTAAAGTAGTAGGATCATTTAGAGGTAAATACGTAGAATCAAATCAAAGCTCAAACACATGAACGTTGCAGAGCTCTTTAGATATGTGTCCTTAGTTCAGTTCAGTTTAAGCCTCCTGATTCCTTGTGGAACTTAGGGCCACACCAAAACCCCAACACCGGACTCGGTTTTGGCTGGTCCTCTTCAGCTCGGCCCATGTGGTAGCGAACTTCAAAAATTAGGGATCCCCATACATAAGAGGACCAGCCTCGTAGTAATAGAATGAACAAGCATAGGATCTATCATGTCTTGCCTTCCTCCTGATCTTTTGTCTTCTGTCAACGCCACCTGTCGCCGTATAGGATCCCCCAGGGAAACCTAGGAGACGTTAAACCTGGAGAGAGGGAGAGAATTCTCTCCCTCCCTCTATAGAGAGATAGTGGAAACCTGCTTGCTCATCACGAAATCTCTTGTCCAGGGTGGTCTCAGCCTCTCCAGCATGATTCTTGTTAAAACTGCCAGGGGTGGATAACAACATGATTCCTCTCCAGTTACCGCAGGACGACAGGTCCCCTTTCTTGGGCAGCTTTACAAGTTGTCCTCTTTTCCAGTCTTCTGGAACTTGTTCTCGTTCCCAGATCTTGCATAGGAGTGGGTGCAGTATGTCAGTTGAGGTCTGTATGTCGATCTAAAGAACCTCAGGTAGTATGCCGTCTGGACCCGCTGCCTTGCCTGACTTGAGAGACTTGATGGTCATGGCGATCTCTGCCCTGCTAGGAGAGTTAGTGTTAATGTCTAGGAGCTCGGTTGGCTGTGGGATTTCTGGTGGGGCAGGTGGAGCGGGTCTACTGAGTGAAAACTTGTATGGAGGCGGACTTAGAAATGTCAGCAACCAAAGCAGTTGTTAAACCCAAGCTCTATTAGGTTTCATGATTTATAAGAGATGGTGTGTTTAAGCAACGTGTGTTTAAGCTGTGCATGTTTAAGCTATGTGTGTTTAAGCTATGCATGTTTAAGCTATGCGTGTTTAAGCTATGCGTGTTTAAGCTATGCGTGTTTAAGCTATGCGTGTTTAAGCTACGTGTGACCCTATTATTGAAGTTAGCTCCAAGAAATTTCTGAAAATGCTAGAGTCAATTTACATCTTTGTAAGGAAACATCTCTAAAATTAAAAAGCTCTAAAACTTTAATGATTTTTTTCTCTCAAGGAGGTAATGAGCATACTGAGGTCAACTTAGAATAATACATAATAATTATTATATATAGATGTTAAACCCAAGCTCTATCACATATAAGAGTATTATATATAATTATGTATATGTGCCTCACCGTATCCATCTTTCCCTGGCGAGGCGACATGATGTTAAACCCAAGCTCTATTAGACTTAAAGAGTATATATATAGATAATCATGTAGATGTGTCTCACCGTGTCCATCTTTCCCTGGCGAGGCGACATGATGTTAAACCCAAGCTCTATTAGACTTAAAGAGTATATATATAGATAATCATGTAGATCTGTCTCAC
>RQTK01000131.1:512183-532442 GCA_003991915.1 Elysia chlorotica
TGTGGGATGTGTTCCTATGGTATTCCTACCACTGCTGTGCTGCTGCAAGTACATCTACATGTACCTGTATTACATGTTTGCCTTTTCTACTACTAGAACTACTACCACTACTGCTACTACTAAAGTCTAATTACCTACATGTACTAGTACAACAGAAAATACAAAATAATGACTATTACTGTGTTAGTAATGAAATGTACAAAAATGTTAAGTAAGCTCAGTAAACCAGTCACCTCAGGACTACTATTTTGTGTCCTCTCCATTTGCAAGAACATAAGCAGACAATTTACATATACAGCAACTCGTTGTGTGCAAGTCACACAAATTGAGATGAAAGAATGTGCGTGTAATTATAAATACCGAAGTGTATAGACACTGACAAAACATGTTGATATTCTAATATTTACCCCAGTGTAGAAATTGAGTTGACACAAAGTAGGCCTAAATCGTCGTGACAAAGACAATCTTAACTATTTTAGATCATTCAAGCACTAACCTAATACTTCTTTAGTGGGGTCAGGCTAAATTCAACTATGTGCGACCAAAGAAAACAGATGTAATTGTCCATAACATTAACAATGTCAACATACATTTCAACTATCATCATCATCAAGTACCATGCCTCATAGCATTGGTGATCATGTCCCTCCATATCTCTCTTTCTCTGGTTAGTTTCATCATCTCTGTAACCTTTGATATTTGTAGCCACTCCTTCATCCCGTCTGCCATTTTTTCTCTTTGCCTTCCTTGACTGCGTTTCCCATCAATCATTCCTGTCGTCACTAGATGTTCTAGTCCCTCTCTTCTCATCATGTGGCCAAAGAATGTTGTTTCCCTTTTCCTCACCTTGTTAATTATTGATGGTTTTGCCTGAGCTTCTTCTAAAACTTCTTTGTTTGATTTCTTTTCTGTCCAAGAGATGCGGAGCATTCTTCTTAAAAAACACATTTCTATTGCTTTCAGTTTCTTTTCTATCTGCTTTGACACCGTCCACGCCTCGCAACCATACATTAGAATAGGTTCTATGTAGCACTGAAGGACCCTTTTTCTTGTTTGGATGGAGGTGAGCTTATTTGTTAAGAAGGTTTTCATCCGCTGGAAACTTGCCTTTGAATGCGCTATGCGAGATGATATTTCGATGTTGTTTCTGCCATCGCCTGATATTATTGCCCCTAGATATTTAAAGCGGTCACTTTGTTTGAGTTTGGTTCATTTGATATAGATGTCACTCGTTGGCGATATCTGTTCATTGCTGATAACCATTACCTCTGTCTTTTTACTGTTCAGTTCTAATCCTTTTTTCCTGCTCTCCTCTTCTACAATGTTTACTAAATTTCAACTATATCCATTCAAATTGCTTTATGCTCGTATCAGTTGGAGTTTTAAAAAAGCAGCAACACTACTGAAGCGGTTGACAATGACATTATCCAACATTAATAATGTGAAAAAAATAGGGATAACTACAGAATTGTTAGGTATTATGGCTGCATCTAGTGGCCCCGTCCGCCAACCCAAACTTCGTATTGCAAATCCCGACCCATTACATGTAAAAATTACAGATATGCATTAAAATAGCCTGGAGTCGAGTCCATATAAATGACTCAGCCAGTTTTATCTAGTGGCGAGTTTGAGAAGAGAAAAAAACAAACATGATACATGCACGTATTGTATGGAGAAATGCGTATAACTGTAAGCCTACACAAAAATACCCAAGGCTTTACTTTGCACGCCAGTCTCTTTATGTACAATGTACATGTATCAAGATAGGACTCCATCAAGATAAACCCGAGCCAGTACAAACAGGTGTATATGGTCTATATCTCTCACTATCTCACTATGGAAGGTACGCCTACCCCTACCCTCTTCTCTCTCTGAATCTCTTTCGCTCTGTCTCTCTCTCTCTCTCTTTGTCTGTCTGTCTCTCTCTCTCTCTCTCTCTTTCTCTTACTGGTTCTTAGTCTTACTCTCTGCAGTGTGGATTTATAATGGCGTTGTTGTTTTTTAATATATCTAGCCTAAATCAATTTCCCTTCTCTCTCCAGGATTGCCTTCTTACTCATAGTTTTTCCAGACTAAATTACATTTTATTTTTTGAAGTGTGTTTTGTAGGCAGTGAATCATGCTGAATTTCTAGTCTAAGTCCCGATTTTCCTATCCAAATCTTTCAGTGGAAATCTCATCACTTTTCTCCTTGGAACTGGATTCTTAGCCTGTCGACTTGCTACCCGCTCACAGGATGTCCTAATACTATATAGCGTCGAGTGCTAATCCCACAGACTCCTACTAGTCCTAGAGTATAGTTGTATACAGGACTAGAATCTAGATCTAGGTCTAGATTAGATCTAGCTATTAATAGTAGACTTCACTCTTCAAACTGTGAAGGCGTAGGGGATGACCTGACATAGATCTAGAACTAGAGATCTATCTAGGCCTAGGTGTAAATCGCATGGAAGTGTTTTTGTTATAAAAATTAATTTGTACGGCTAGATCTAGAATAGATTCAGCCTTAGAAGCATTCAAGGAAGGAGATTGGAAAGGCAACAAAACACCCAAAAAATAACGCCATAATATCATTCTAATAACAGGTTAGATAGGTCTAGACGAAGAACAACGGTATCCAATATTTGATTTAGATAGATTAGATCTAGATCTAACATGTTTTGCTTACCTTTCGATAAAATATGAGGAGAAAAACCACTTCACAAAACTAGATGTAGATAAGATCCTAGATCTAAATGGTCTAAATATCGAGATCTGTGTTATCTATATCTAGATCTACACGTCTGCAGGCTTCTCAAATGCCGATCTAAGCCATGTAAACAGAGCGTATCACCATTGCTGTGACCTGCAGAAATGTGGCAATTAAGAGTTTCCGGGGTCATCGCATTTTTTATTTATTTACTCTGTTATTTATCTTCTTTTTTTTTTTTTTTGGTAGTACTTCCGTGGATACATATGTACCTACGGAGGCGCTTGCTGCGGTAGGTATACCTTGAGTGGTTCAAAATTCAATTATAAGGTAGACTTTTTTTATAGATCACCCAAGCCGCAAGTTAAGAAAATTGTGTTGAACCGTCTCAAAGTTCGATCGCCATTTGAACAAGAACAGCCCCAAACAAAATAATAACTTTTACGCCATCGATACACCCGTTCACACACACACGCAAACGCAAAAATAACTTGAATATTTATTTCAATTGAGGTTAAGGATAGTTTTCGAGGTTTCACATGACTCAAAGCCTGGCTGCTTTAATGTTAGATTTTAGGATTAGGTACCCTAGCCAGGAAACTGCTTTTTGGGGAGCGTAGTGGTCTAGTGGTATAACCAAAGATGTAGAAAGGTATAACCATGTTCGCTTTCAGTGGCAAGGCGATTTGGTGCCGCTGCATCTATAAGTCGAGGGTTCTAGTCCCCCAAAGCGCAATGATTGTTCGGCCATTTTCATTAAAAGCCTTCCTCTACCACTGTGGAAAAAATACCTTAAAAAATTCCAGATCTACTGATTTAATGCTAAAGCATGAAAGCTTGACCTTTTCTCTACCGACTGAGGGCTTATAATCTATTAATTTTAGGTAATTCTATTGTATATTTCAATCTAGATCTAGATCCAGTTCCTTGATTTTGTATTCTAAATCAAGATCTAGGGTCTCTATAACTAGTTTTAATTTTGATCAAATGTCTAGATTTGTGGGATCTTAATCTAGATGTCACCCTAGATCCTTAACTAAACTGTAGGCCTACGTCTAGCTTAATTATTTTTACGCGAAGTCCAAATCATCGAACATTCAGCCATTTAAATCGAATATTATGCTGTACTTTGGATAGGGTAACATATAATATGCAAATTTATAAACTGCACAACCAACTGCTATCCTCTTATAATTTAGTTTGTAAAAACCCAACCGTGCCGATGCAGAGTGTATGGCATGGTGTTTTTTCCACCCATCGCAGGTTTGGTGTAGTAGTAATAGTAGTAGTAGTAGTAGTAGTAGTAGTAGTAGTAGTAGTAGTAGTAGTAGCAGTAAAGCAGTACTCGCTCTATGCGTGCCTTCCCTCTTTACTGATCTTCAGCCTATCTATCCATTTATCTCTCTCTCCCTCTCTCTCTCTCTCTCTCTCTCTCTCTCTCTCTCTCTCTCTCTCTCTCTCGTCAATTCGTTCTAGAATTTGTAGTCTAAGATATGTTTGCCCCGTCTTGAAAAATGTCATAGAATTTTGTTTACGATTATACGAAACCTGCTCAAAGCTCATCCGGATCCAGAAGAGACTGCTCCTTTTCTAGTGCCATTTTCAAGCGTCTTAGAATGGGTGCAGTTTATGATCTTAAAATAATAGATTAAAAAAGAAACACTAAATAAAAGGCAAAAATGTACTTTCTGCGGTACTACTTAGATGAAGAAAAAAAAGGGGAGGGGGGGAGGGCACAACAAAACACCACTTAAAGCAAACATCTTACATGTCTATTAGTATCAACATAACGGGTACTAGTACTAGACCTAGTAGTAGTCTAGTCCAAGCACGTGTGCACACACGAGTTTGAATTTACTTCCGTTAAGTTAAAAAGTCTTTTCGCTTGCGCTGATGCTATGCAAGTGTGGTTTTCTGACTCTATATATAACCGATGTATCCCTACATTACACCGAAGCCCATAGGTTAAACCATTTCATAAAGTTAGACTAAAGCTACTTTTAACTGGCTAAAATAACTAGTAGATTCGAAATTCGTCATTACAAAAAATATTCTACATCTAAATCTAGTTATACATGCAACAGTAGATCTTGCCTCAAGTTTAAGTCAACCATATGTGTGCTTCTGTTCGAAACTACTCCGAATAACGTGTGTACTGTGGAGCTATTATTCGGAATACCATTTCGAGTAATCGCTCCGAAAAGTTAAATTGTCATCATTCATTAAATGGAGGAATCAAGTGAACATTAACCAATAAAAGCATGCATACACAAGCATGAATTTTCGATTTGTTCAAGTCAAGCTTTTTCCTGAACTAAGGTGAAGGTATACCTACCGAAGCAAGCAGCTCTTCCGTAGGTGTAGGCCTACGTTTACCTACCGAAACAAGCTCTTTCATACGTACGCATGTGCCCACCGATGCACTACCTTTTTTTTCCCTTTGAATTAATTATTACGATTCTTATCTGACTATAATAATAACAGTACCGTGTGTGCATACATGTAAAAAAAAAAAAAAGGATGACTGAATATTTTATAGTGATTTTGTAAAAAAAATGTTTTTACAGTTTTTCTGTCTAAATAATAATAATATTAAACATAAACTCTCCCTGCGATGGTCCAGGGGTAGAACATCGGCTTCCGACGCCACAGGTCCCGAGTTCGAATCCTGGCGGTGCGTTCCCTACTAGTTGGGTCGGTGGCAGTGTAATGTGAACGGCTGAGACAGGATTCATGGTATCCCCACCCTGTCGCGTGTGTGGCAGCACATACAATTGTCAGACGTCCGTCTTGGGGCCCGTCCACAATATAGCCTATATAGTGCTAATGTTGGACGTTAAAATCAACTCAACTCAACCCTGTCGCAACTGTTTATTTTAACGTATCAGCGACATATCAAACACATATCATCCAAACTTGGCTGCGCAGACGACTGGGTCATAACATGCCAATCTAACATAACAACTGGGGTGAAATTTAAAATGTACTTAACCAAGACACCGTGCCTTAAAAGAATACTTTGATAAATGGTACCTCAAATTGAACACAACAAAATCAGTGTCAACAGTGTTTTGCCTAAACAAGTACGAGATAACCAAGACACTCAGCATCCGTATGGAAGAGAATTTACTGCCAACAGATCAAACACAACTGATAGACTGCTCATCTGCCGCAAAGTTCTGAATAAGTGCTATATAAATGCAATATATTATTATTATTATTATTATTATTATTATTATTATTAATAAATCATCCACTCCCTCTGAAATTCGTTCTGTTATTGACGATATGGAGGCATGTTGCAAGACCATACGAGGTTGGATGTTCAGCAATGAACTGAAGCTCGACGGTAACAAAACCGAAGTACTTTTGTGTGGGACAAGACACAATTTAAAAAGTATGCCTAATCTAAAGCTTTCAATAGATAAAGGCACAGTTGAAGTTTGTCGTGAGGCAAAAAATCTAGGCGTGATTCTCGACAGTTTTATTACTATGGATGACCACATCGATACGAGAGAACTTAAAAAGATAAATCAAATGAAGAAATACCTTGACTATGAGTCACTTAGAACAGTGGTGTGTGCATTTGTGCTATCACGCCTAGACTATTGCAATTCTTCGCTAGCTGGTGTCCCTAGTTGTCGAGTGCATTACAGAGAGTTCAGAGCAGGCCCACTCTTCACCCGTATTTGGGGGAGGGGTGGCCCTGGGTAGAACATCGGCTTCCAACGCAAAAGGTCCGTGTTCGAGCCCAGGCGATCGCGCTCCCTACTGGTTGGGTCGGTGTCAGTTAAATGTTACCGGCTGAGACCTTAGTCATAGTATCCTCATCCTGTATTCCTGTCAGACGTCAGTCTTGGGGTCCGTCCACAATATAGTCTATATAGTGTAGATGTTGGGCGCTATTTCTGTTCCATCAAACTACAATTTTTTAGTTTTCGGAAACTTGCCGCCATATTGAGCACCTTTTTTCGGAATACAAATGGATGCTCTCTGTGGTCACATTCCAAAGGGCTGCTTGTGCTTCTGCGAACTCCTTAACCTGCGCCCCGAACTGTTTTATGTGGCATAAGATAAACTTGTCAGACGTTAGTCTTGGGACCGGTCTACAATCTAGCCTATTATAGTGTTGACGTTGGAAGCTACGCAACAACAAACATACAAACAACTATGCTACCAAATTCAGAAGTAAACAAATTTTATTCAGAGTATAATCAATTAAATGTGAACGTCGCAGTAGAGCTTGGTTATCAATATGCAAGGCACAAAAAAGAATTGTTTAAAATAGGTAGGCTATTGTGCAGCTCTAAGAATACAAAACGATACACAGCGTATTCAGAGTACCGGTACTATTAGCATGTAAATTCAACTGCTGGCAGAGTGAGGGTCATTATATGTGGGTGAGCTAGTGAACAGATTAAGGTGGTGTTTGTAAATCAACGTATACATTAAACTGATATGTGCTTTTGAAAACGCTCCCTTAGTTTTAGTGAATAATGAATAACAAACATTGACAAAATACCCGGACGGTTGTGCATGAACGTTTTTTAAGCTTACCAAACAATGTAATTGCATGGATGTTCGACTTTTTGGAAAAAATAAATAATACATTCAATAAAACAACTCAATCATTTGCGTGAAGTGAAAACTGGAGCTTCGAAGGGTTGCGTACTGCCCTGAATTTTTGACAATCTCTACACAGAAGGCGCAACACAGACACGGCACTGGTGAAGTTGGCTGGGGTTGGGTTGGGTTCGTTTAACGTCCAACAGCAGCACTATATAGGCTATATTGTGGACGGGCCCCAAGACGAACGTCTGACAATTTTATGTGCTGCCACACACGAGACAGGGCGGGGATACCATGACTCCTGTCTCAGCCGGTCACATTATACTGACACCGACCCAACCAGTAGGGAACGCAACAGTCAGGATTCGAACTCGGGACCTTTTGCGTCGGAAGCCGATGTTCTACCCCTGGACCACCGCGCCCCCTTGGCAGACAATTCCGATATTCAAACATCAAACACAATCATCCTAGTTGGAAGAGGAAGAGAAGATTTTTAAGCGGTGTGAAACAAACTATCTGCAACTGAACAAAAAACAAAAGAAATATCATAAAAAACAACAACAACAACAACAACAACAACAACAACAACAACAACAACAACAACAACAACAACAACAACTACTACTAAACGAATAACAATAGACTTAAGAATTACACAAAAATAACCATTTCCCTCTGACGATTAACGGGGAACAAGAATAAATTGTGCAACAACGCCAACAATGCAAATTTATAATTTATCTTGGATTTTGAATCGATGCCAATTTTAATTTCCATGATTATGTGATGGCAAAAGGTAAAAAATTTAATTAAAAATGTTCGTTTTGTAACAGTTATGGTCCTTCAACTTGAAACTGAACCAACCGTCACTGTTTCGTTACATTTATGTGAGAGAGAGAGAGAGAGAGAGAGAGAGAGAGAGAGAGAGAGAGAGAGAGAGAGAGAGAGAGAGAGAGAGAGAGAGAGAGAGAGAGAGGGGGGAAGAGGGACAGCATGTGGGCAAGTTATTAATAATTTTCATTGTAATTAATGTTTTCATGTCATTGTCAATACTACTTTCGTTGATGGCATATGGAACAAAAATTCCTCTTGTGTATGAATTAAAGTTTATATTACCTTATCTTAAATTGATTACTGAGAAATAGAGTGGTGGAGAACATTTAATATATAGAGAGGATGATACTGAGAGAGAGAAAGAGAGAGAGAAAGAGAGAGAGAGAGAGAGAGAGAGAGAAACAGATGAAGAAAGAAAGAGAGAGAGGAGAGGAGAGAGAGAGAGAGAGAGAGAGAGAGAGGAGAGAGAGGAAGAGAGAGAGAGAGAGAGAGAGAGAGAGAGAGAGAGAGAGAGAGAGAGAGAGAGAGAGAGAGAGAGGGTGGGTGGGGGGGGAATGGGGTACAAGACTGTAAACTCTAATAATGTGAAAAAATAAAATATTTTGGCCTGAAAACGGTGAAACCGGAAACTGGTGGCCTTGATGTAAACAAATAATCTCATAGATTTTGGCCTCGTATTTGGGGTCAGGGGTCACCACAGGTCATAAGACACACACACAACACACAGAGACGGAGACGGAGAGACTGACAATCTGCTACAATACGTTCCTTTATTTTTCACCAATAAGCTAATTTATTCGACTTTCAACAACATCGGAGAGTTAATTTAACCCCTAGGATAAAATTCAGGGGATGCTTTGTGCATGACAAACTGGGTTCTAAGTAAGCTTTAGGTTATTCATTGCAAAAACTAAGCTATAAAATTTGATATAGAATCAAGGCTCTAAACTCTAGATCTAAGACTTGCACTCTAGGTATCAATAGAAAGGATCTAGATCTAGATCTAGAGTCTATATTAGATCTAAAATCTAGATTAGATTACATCTGATTATAAATCTAGATCACTAGATCTAGATTCTAGAATTGTGTCCTAAGGCTAATCTACAGCCCTTGAATTCTCGATGCATCCAGTAGAATCTAGGTCTAGAATCTGAATCTGAATCTGAAGAGTAGTTCCTAAATGCCCATCAGGGCCAACACAGGAACGGGGCAAGTGCGTCACGGCTGGGTTGCGGAGAACCGGTTCTTAAAGTCGGAGGCAGAACCGGCCATAATTGTGCTGTCGGGTAGATTGTTCCACTCCGGTATGGTGCGCAGTATGAGGGAATTTGTGTAGGGTGATTTTCGTGATCGAGGTCTCAAAATTTGGAAACTGTTTTTCCTCGATGGCCGCGGGTTTGGGATGATGCCTACCTCCGTATGCTCAATGCCAACTTGATGGAAGTAGATTTTGTAGAGCAGTGTTAGTCGTAGAATCATCCTCCTGTCTCCAAGGCCTGACCACCCGAGATCCTGTAGTAGGCCGGTGACGCTGGTATGTGGCGAGTATGCCGACTTAGCCCACCTGGCCGCTTTCCTCTGAATGGCTTCGATTTTGTTGGTGTCCTTAATTTTATAGGGATCCCAGATGGGGGCCGCATATTCAAGGCCCGAGCGCACTAATGACGTGTAAGCCAGGCTCTTGGAAGGAGTTGGGGCTCCCCTTAGGTTCCGTCTGAGAAAGCCTAGCTTTTGGTTTCCTTTCTTGGTGACGTAGTCCACATGAGGGGTCCAGGACAGATCATTTGAAATCCAAACACCAAGGTATTTTACAGTGTCTACCTCTGCAAGGATTTGGTCATGGAGAGTGTAGAAGTAGTTTATTTCACCCCGCTGACCCACTCGAGTCCTTAGTACATTGCATTTTGAGGGGTTGAAGTTCATACCCCATGTGGTACTCCAGGTTTGTAAGGAGCTGAGGTCTTTTTGCAATAGCACCTGGTCTTGGTGTGAATGAATGGGCCTGTAGATCAAGCAGTCGTCTGCAAACAGCCGAATGCTGGTTCCTGTGTTTATATTGATGCCGATGTCGTTTATAAAGAGCAGAAAAAGAAGTGGGCCTAACACCGTGCCTTGGGGCACCCCTGAATCTACACTTTCACTTTGTGATGCTACACCGTCTACTATCACTTGTTGTGATCGACCTTTCAGGAAATTTCCAATCCACTGGCACACTTCTGCACTTAATCCGTAAAACCTGAGCTTGTTAAGGAGTCGGGTATGGGGAACTACATCAAAGGCCCTTGACATTATTTCTTTAGTAAGTGCAAAGTCTTGTCTAGATCTAAATTTAGTAATTTCTAAAAATGCTTTATAGCCTAGATTGTAGAGTTGTGCCCAAGAGATAACCTGCAGAGAATTAACTCGGACTGAAAGCAACACCCTACATCCACAAAACAAATACAAATTCTCTATTTGTCCCCTTCTTTGTCTTCAGTAGACTATCTTGGATTCCAACAATGTAATCACATTGGCCTACCCACCCTAAGATAAAGCGAACCAGATTTGCCGGAAAGCTGGCAAAGTTATATACCAGACACTCTAAATTACTTTTTAATTAAACAACCAAAGACCTGCCGGGTCGTCACACTTTTCCCACAAGCCAGACTTACATCCTGTAGATCTAGATCTGTAAAAAAGATATGATATGATATGATATGATATAATATTTGGGTGTTGTTAGGCCTTGTGGCTTTTTGCCCATTTTTGTTGTTTCTGTCTCTGTCCATATTAGCCTACTTTATGTGCTCTCCCAAGGTTACTTTCAGAACTTATACATGTGGTCCTTCCACAATTTGTCAATTATGAGATGGGTCAGAATTAAAAAAAAAAAAAGCAGAGAGGGGAAGGGTGGCAGCTCACGAGCGGCTTTTGGGCAATACAGAAAATGATCAAAGAGTTGAAGCCGCCAGTTTAAAACATGAGAAAAACGCGGAAAAATCTATGTAGGATATTAGGTAGAAATGGGATATGCATGGCTTCAACGAACTATAAACTAGTTAGTTGAATCTGAGTTGGACTGTAAAGCTTTTACCTTTTATCATTTTTTACAAATTCCTGAAAATAGTGCACCCACAAGGAATGGGCCTGCAGTTAAACTGGTGATGTGAAAATGTTTGAACAATGAATGTAACGGTAAAAAAAAAAAGGAATTGGCTGTTTTGGAAATGGTGTTTACATTATAATACCAAAGCTTATCTCGAACAGGTTTTTTAGAAATAATCCTCAGTGGATTGGACTACATGGTCCACTATCATGTTTTCTAAACTGCTTTCAAATTTAAATCGATGTATCTTTTAAGGGGTTGTTAAGCTCTGCATCTGAATAAGGGCTGTGTTGATTGACATGATTTTATTAATGTTTTATAATCATATTATATATGCCTATTCCGCAACATGTTCATGAGCACAGTTCTTTCCAGTCACAGGAATATTCCAGGGGAAATTACCCTAGTTTTAGTTTACGAAATACGTTTAGTCTCTCACTCACAGGTTGGTGATTATCCTGTACTTGAATTGATGTAATTAAACTCCTTAACTCGTTTAACTGCAATTGTTTTATCATATGCTTCATTAACAGGCTGACCTTTCACCCTCATGATGAATACTGAAGAGGAAAGAGCAGAGAGTGACGTGGCAGACCAATCAAAATTCAAAGCGCCAGGCCCGGATTCAGCAAAAGTCTCGGAGTTTGAAAAAAGTGGCGATAACCAAGAGGGTGGGAAGACAGAAAAAGGAGAGGAGGACGGAGAGATAATGGGTGAGGAGGGAGATTTGCCGGCAGACAACCATGATCGAAGTCGGGGTCAGCACGAGGAAGGGAAGGCAAATACAGATTCACTCCCGGAGGTCAAAGTTCTCGACGACATTAAATCCTTGAGGGTAGAAGGTAAACAAACAAAAAGTTATCCCCCCACCTTTTTTTTTCTTTCTTTGCAAACAACTTGTTGAAATGCTGAAATATATTTTTTTGAATTTATTTGCTTTATGCCCCTGCTTCCAGCGAAAATTTTTATTTGGAGATCATCCTATTATCTGACATTTGAACCTTAGCCATCTTGCTGAATAAGCTATATTGTGGATGTATCCCTAGACTAACATCTGACAAATTTACGTGATGTCACACAGATGCAGTGCAGGGAATCCTGGATTTGCAGGTCATATTTTACAGACTCCGACCCAAATCAGACAATTTTATACATTTTTGCCGATCAAGGGATTTGAATTGCAGACCTCCCTATCTGGAGACCAAGGTTGTACCACTTGAGTCGATTTGCCCCTGCCTGTTTATGCTTTGTGGACATTGGCATCTGGATTATCCATTGTGAATGTTTATTATAATTGTCCATAATTATTTTAATGGTACATGAAGATTTAAAAAAAAGGGGATGCCAATTTTCCATAAGTTTATAGATTTTCAGTAAAATAAAAGTTAGCAGGTCACAGTTCAGATAAGTTCTGTCAAGGAATTTTTTTTATGATTCATATGACATGTTGCTCTATGTGTAAAAGTTCAGTAAAAGAAATGATGATCAAGTTAGCATCATTATTAAATGTAATGTATTAGTTTTTTGTGTGTGAAACTGGATTGTTTAGGTACTTTTCCACAATGTTTACTTAAGACATTTGTTTGTTTTTTGTTGTTAAGCATCCAACATCAGCACTATATAGGCTATGCTATGGACATGCCCCAAGACTCATGTCTGAAAAGTTAACATGCTGCCACACAGAGACTGTGTGGGGATACCAATGGTTAGAAGTAGGTCGTAAGTGAAATAGGCAGGAAAGTAATTTCTCTTAGTGGGATTAGAACCCTTGATTCGTAGATACATCAGCACGGAGTCGCCTTACTTCTCAAAGAAAGCATGGTTTATACCACTAGACCACAATGCTAAAAAATACATTGAACTATCGTGCTCTTCTTAGTATTATCAATTTTATCTTTTTTGTATGTGGGTGTGTTTTTTTTTTATTGTAGTGATGCATATTGACTCTAAATTTATGGATTTTTAGTGAAAAAAAAAACAACCCATTGGCAGATCAGATTTAGTAAAAGTCTGTCAATGAGGATGAGCTTAGAAAAATAATCTCTGATGGTCTGATTACTAAAAATAACTCAAGTTGAAAAAATAACCTTGTTGTTTGCATCTTCCAATGTTTAAAAAAAAAAAAAAATGACCCAGTTTGTGACCTTAGATATACAAAAGATTTCAGTAAAAAAATAATGACCCAGTTTGTGACCTTAGATATACAATGCCGTACAATACCATTGCCCTAACCTAATTCTAAAATACTAAAGATTTAGACTACATGTAATTTAGAAATATGATAGATCATGATGCGACCGAGATGACGCATCGGTATCACTGTTTCTTTCAACATAATTATTTTTTAAATCCCTCACCAGAGTCGGCTGAAGTAGACCCTGCAGTGGTTTAAAATGTTACACTGGCTTTCTTACAAAAAAAAATTTCATTAAAAAAAAAAAAAGACGCAGTTTTTTTTACCTTAGATGTACAATGCGTTTGCCCTATCTTATGAAATAGAAATCTAAAATACGATAGATCATGATGCGACCGAGATGACGCGTCAGTATCACTGTTTCTTTCAAAGTATTTTGAAATCCCTCACCAGAGTCGGCTGAAGTAGACCCTGCAGTGGTTTAAAATTCTTACACTGGTTTTCTTACAAAAAAAAATTTCATTAAAAAAAAAAAGACGCAGTTTTTTACCTTAGATGTACAATGCGTTTGCCCTATCTTATGAAATAGAAATCTAAAATACGATAGATCATGATGCGACCGAGATGACGCGTCAGTATCACTGTTTCTTCCAACGTATTTTGAAATCCCTCACCAGAGTCGGCTGGAGCAGACCCTGCAGTGGTAGAGCTCCTGACTAGCGGGTTTGTGGAGAGATTCCTGCCCGGTCTCCGCAAGTCACAGGCAGCGATAGACCAGATCAGGTANNNGGAGATACAGAGAGTGAAAGAGTTGGAAATGCGACTTATTGAGTTGTGTATATACATAAAAAGCTTTTTCTGCCGTCCTATATACAAAAAAGTAATAAATTATGCATGCTTTATAAGAGTGTAAATATATATATATATATATTAATAAGACGTCAGATTTAAAAGGTTAAGAAGATATTACTTTTTCATTTAGAACCAGAACTTTGTTTAATTAATTTTTTTTAATGGAAAAGGTCCATTGAGAGTGTTTTTTCCTAAGTTTTGAGGGCTGCAGTTCAAAGTTCCTAGTTATAATATCAGCGACTTGTGCCTGATTCACCCTGGTTGCCTCACAAATTGTTTCTGATTTCCTTATCACTCATTTCTATATCTGTATACAGTAATCCCTGTCTGTGTATATGTATACACTTATCTCTATATCTGTATCTATATACATTCATATCTGTATCTGTATACATTAATGTCTGAAACTGTGAACACTAATAATTATATTTATTTGTTTAAATTCATTTTTGTATAGATCTGTATACAGTTTTATCCGTATCTGTATCAGCATACCTACATCTTTGCATCTGTATACACTCATCTGTATATCTGTGTACACTCATCTCTGTATCTGTATCTGTATACACTCATCTCTGTATCTGTATCTGTATAGACTCATCTCTGTATCTGTATACACTCGTCTCTGTATCTGTGTACACTCATCTCTGTATCTGTATACACTCATCTCTGTATCTGTATCTGTGTACACTCATCTCTGTATCTGTGTACACTTATCTCTGTATCTGCATCTGTATCTGTGTACACTCATCTCTGTATCTGCATCTGTATCTGTGTACACTCATCTCTGTATCTGTATCTGTGTACACTCATCTCTGTATCTGTGTACACTTATCTCTGTATCTGTGTACACTTATCTCTGTATCTATATCTGTATCTGTGTACACTCATCTCTGTATCTGTATACACCCATCTCTGTATCTGTATCTGTATGCACTCATCTCTGTATCTGTATACACTCATCTCTGTATCTGTATCTGTGTACACTCATCTCTGTATCTGTATACATTCATCTCTGTATCTGTATACACTCATCTCTGTATCTGTATACACTCATCTCTGTATCTGTATCTGTGTACACTCATCTCTGTATCTGTATCTGTATACACTCATCTCTGTATCTGTATCTGTATACACTCTCAAGTGCATGTATCTGTATACACTCATCTCTGTATCTGTATACACTCATCTCTGTATCTGTATACATTCATCTCTGTATCTGTATACACTCATCTCTGTATCTGTGTACACTCATCTCTGTATCTGTGTACACTCATCTCTGTATCTGTATACACTCATCTCTGTATATGTATACACTCATCTCTGTATCTCTATACACTCATCTCTGTATATGTATCTGTATACATTCATCTCTGTATCTGTATCTGTATACATTCATCTCTGTATCTGTATCTCTATACACTCTCAAGTGCATGTATCTCTATACACTCTCAAGTGCATGTATCTGTATACACTTATCTCTGTATCTGTATACACTCATCTCTGTATCTGTATACACTCATCTCTGTATCTGTATACACTCATCTCTGCATCTGTATCTGTATCTGTTCTCTTTATATGTATACAATCATCTCTGTATCTGTATCTGTTGTCTTTATATGTATACAATCATCTCTGTATCTGTATCTGTATCTGTTCTCTTTATATGTATACAATCATCTCTGTATCTGTATACACTCACAACTGCATATGTGTACACTCATCTCTGTATCTGTATCTGTAACACCAGGACCAGCCAGGGTGTTCTTCTGGACACAGTCCAGCAGGAGATCGCCAAGTTCAGGGACTGCAATGCCGTCAAAGATGTGGAGGATACGGTGGGCCAAGTTTACTTTATGTCTCTCTCTCTCTCTCTCTTTGTCTCTCTCTCTCTCTCTTTTTCTCTCTCTCTCTCTCTCTCTCTCTCTCTCTCTCTCTTTCTCTCTTTCTCTCTCTATCTGTCTTTGTCTCTGTCTCTCTTTATCTCTCTCTCTCTCTATCTCTCTTTCTCTCTCTTTGACTGTATGTCTCCCTCTTTTTCTCTTTTCTAACCCTAAATAAACCTTCTCTCTTTTCCTCTGTCTCTCTCTCACACACTCTCTCTCCCTCTGTTTATCTATCTGTCAGTCTGCTTGTCTGTTTGTCTCTTTTTGTGTCTGTGTGTGTGTTCTCTCTCCATCTATCTATTCTTCTGTTTCCCTCTCTTTATCTGTCTTTCTCGATCTCTGTCTGTCTGTCTGTCTCTCTCTCTGTCTCTCATGGGGGTGCGATGGTCTTGGTGTAGAACATCGGCTTCCGATGCAAAACGTGCGGATTCGAGCACTGGCGATTTCACTCCCTACTGGTTGGGTCGGTGTCAGTTTAATGTGACCGGCTAAGACAGAAGATCATGGTATCCCCACCCTGTCTCGTGTGTGGCAGCACATAAAATTGTCAGACGTCAGTCTTGGGGTCCGTCCACAATATAGCCTATTTAGTGCTGAAGTTGTACGTTAAACCAACTCAACTCAACTCTCTCTGTCTTTATCTCTCTCTCTAACTGTCTAAGTCTCTATTTCTCTCTCTCTCTCTCTCTCCATTAACTCATCAACTATGTTATTTTTGCACTAACTCCACAGATGGTAAAGGCCCGACATTACCACAACAAACTTCTGCGCCTTAGAAGAGAGATGACCAACCTTCATGAGAAATCAAGAAAACTAAAGGTAATAATGATTATAATAATAATAATAATAATAATAATAGAAGAGCATTTGATTTGATCCTTTTTAAAAACACTTGAAGTTGACCATAAATGCCTTATCATCCTCACCCTACGCCCGCGAAAATTTGTGACCGAAAGTGGCAAAATGTTGCAGCGTAGTTTTAGCCTGCAAAAATCAATTAAAACAGACAAAGCAAATCTAAAATTCTTTTATACTATTAAATGTACTTTTGCTGACAAATACATTTGTGCTGCGATAAACATGAATATAACAATTATAACGTTTAACTTAAGTCTCATGACTAAACAGTTTAAAAAAATTCGCAATCAAGATAGTAAAAAGGAGGTGGAGGGTAAGAGGTATACACAGAGAAGTTGAGAAAAGGACAATGCAAGAGAGACAGCGAGAAAGAAAGAGTGAGTGAGTGTGTGATTAGTCAAAGGAAACTTTTTTTCCAGCCATCAAGAACGTTTTCGTCAGTTCTTGACTGTAAGATTGCTTTGATCATTTGAAATTTTTTGTACTGATCAAAATAAGATTACTTTAAAAAAAATTTGAGTATGTTTTGGGGTAGTAACTATCAATCCAGAATAAGTAACATTTTTATTATTATTTATGTTATTATAGTGTATAGGCAAAAAAAAACAATTAAATTCTTGAGTAAAACAAGAGTGTGTTGGTGGGGTAGTAACTATCAATCCAGAATAGTATTACTGTTAGTTGTTTTAAATTAGATGAAACTAACTAACAAGGTTGAAAATATAGTCTAATTAGCTCAGGCAGATAATAAATTTTGTATATGAATTCCAGCGAGTAGGTCTTGCCCAATATGTCTTCATCATTCCTATCCACTTTTTTATCCTCCTTCACAGTGGACAAAAAACATTAATGTTGTTGCTATTTATAAATAGATCTAAAAATCAGGTGACAGTAGTCATGTGATGTAGTTACTATAAATAGCATTTTGACATAAGCCTAAAATCCTCAGTGGTCTAAAGGGTGTGCAGTTGTGCAAGGGGAGAGCACACTAATGTTGACCTGAAGTTGACAGATTTGATTCCTGCTCTTGTCTCCCTTGTTTTATTTCCCGCCAAGTTGGGTGGGTGTCATCAGAGAGTGTGAAACAGTGAGAAGTTCCATGGCAAGGATTTTGTGTATATGGCTCAAGATAATTAAGGCGGTAGTTTCCTTCTTTAACCCTCAGTTAAAACTCAGTCTGGATATTGTTCAACCGCCTCAATTTCAATATAGAAATAGAGGAAGCACACGTCACGCAACTTCTTGTCGCAATAGCACTATGAGCTCTTTTTGTGAAACGTCTCACTAAATCTATAGTCTCTGGAGTTGAGTTTAGTTGGTTTAACGTCCAATGTCAGCACTTTATACGCTATATGGTGGAAGGGCCCCTAGACTGGGCGCAGGTACGATGACTCCTGTCTCAGCCAGTCACATTATACCGGCACAGACCCAAACAACTACAGGGTACAAAATCAGACAAATAAATCTGCCGAGCGTGGGGTTTGACCTTGATTGAAATCCTCGTCGAGTAAAATTATGCAAGTGTTCAAGGCTTTATCTGTCTTTCGGTCTGTCTCTGCTCTCTCTCTCTCTCTCTCTCTCTCTCTCTCTCTCTCGCTCTCTCTCACTCTCTCTCTCACTCCTTTTCTCTTTCTCTCTATCTTTTTCTCTATCTCTCTGTCTTTCTCTTCATAGATTGAAATCCGAATAGGCAAAACTTATGCTAGTGCTCAAACCTACCTCGCTTAACGCTATGTCTTAATTTTCTAAAATTATTTTTTTTACCTCTCCTCAGAAAAGAGCGCTCAAACTGCAGCAGCAGAAGCAGACGGAGGAGCTGACGCGAGCCCACACGCGGGAACACGAGCTCGAGGCGGAGAGGATGTTGACGGCTCGACTCGCAACTTCCCCGTCATCTCCGTTATGATGCCTGCCTTTCTCCCCTAGCAATACCAGAGAGTATGAAGTAGTGAGGGCTTTCACCGCGAGGATTTCGCATATATGGCTTGAGATAATGAAGAGTGCGTTGTTGCTTAGCGTCCAATGTCAGCACCATATAGGCTATATTGTAAACATACCCGAAGACTAGTTTGACAAGTTTACATGCTGCCACACAGATACAGTGTGGAGATACCATTCAAGATAGTCATGGCGTTTTTTTTAAATATTTTTTATTAAAAACTCGTCTGAATTTTTTTCAACCGTCTTAATTTCAATGAAAAAAATAGAGTGAACTTGTGTCACGGTAGCTTCTTGTATCAAAAGTAACGTGGGCTGTTTTTTGTGAAATGCCTCAATTAATCTATTGTTTCTGGCAATTTTATGAAGTTTTTAAGGCAACCAGGATGAATCAATAAGGCACAAGAGGCTAGTGAAGGTTTTGAGGTAGAAACCTCCTAAGATAGAAAGATGTAAATTACTTTTTTGTTTGTTTTTAAACGAAAACACGTAGGCTATCTCGGGGTCTAGTAAAAAAAGGTTGTTATTTTTGTTTTAAACTTATTATGACTCAATGTAGTCAACGGAATTGAGGCATTTTTTTTTCTTTTAAAGATAAAATCCTAAACTTTGCTTATCTCCAAAATTTTGTTATCCTCTCTCTCTTTATATTTCAAAAGATATAAATTTTGGAAACAAAACAAAAATAGTGTAATTTTATTAGCATTGCTGGCAAAATACAATATTGAGTAAAAGTGCATTTCTATGATTACTTTCGTTTAAACAGGGTTTAACTTAAGCGTCTTTTTGTTTGTTTGTTGCTCGAAGGGGGTCATGGTACTACTCCCATGCTGTCTCTGTGTGGCAGCATGTACATTTTTCAGAAGTTTGTCTTGAGTCCCGCCCACAATATAGCCTATATAATGCTTACATTGGACGCTAAGCCAACAACACATTTCTGACTTACAACCACTGCCCCTTTGTTCAAGCAGAAAAAGGTTCTCAACGTTAAAAGATATATAGAACTAAGAAATGTGATGAGAAAACTTTCAATGCTGCGGAATTGAAAGTATGGACTAGTCTACCACAACTTTTTAAAGACACAGATTCAGAACTGAATTGACCCACCACCCAGCTGTGTATGCAAAAACTATGTTTTGTTATGGGTGAATCCATTTCTTCTTTGTAAGAATGTTATGATTCTCTATGTATGTCCTGTTTTTTTCTTTAAATAAAACTTTGATGTGTGTTAGCAAAATAAGCTTAGTTCATTGAAAACTGAGTTCTGTAAAGCATCTGTGTTATAAACATTGTGTAATTATTATTGTTTTTATTATTATTGTTTTTATTATTCTTACTCTTATTATTATTATTATTATTATTATTATTATTATTATTATTATTATTATTATTATTATTATTATTATTATTATTA
>RQTK01000131.1:532487-545250 GCA_003991915.1 Elysia chlorotica
TGTTGGCGGTGACTTTTTTTTTCAACTTATGCCTGGTCATGAACGTTAGGACGGTGCGCTATCCAATATATTATTCACAGGAGGTGCATTCTGGTCTTAGGTTCTATTTTTTTAACCTTGAAAAAAAAGTTATCAGTGCCTTATTTTTTTCTTTAACATGGTTTATAACTTTCTCACCTCACACTCAAGGAGGCGAACTAGCTCAAGTGGTAGAGCCTTGGTCTCCAGATTGTGAGGTGCCTGGTTCAAATCCCACAATCGACCAAAAATATATTTGTCCAATTTTGTCCTATGTAACTTGTTGGGTAGGACTCAATAATATGTGACCTGCTGAGACAGGAGTCCAGGTCTCCCTGCCCTGTCTTGTGTGTGGCAGCACATAATATTGTCAGACTTAAGTCTTAGGGCCCGTCCACACTAAAGCCTTTATAGTGCTGATGTTGGAGGTTAAACTAATTTAACTCAACTAATGCAAACCTCGCAATAAAAAGATTTCTTCTTGAAATGTTATTAATTATGAATGTGAATTGTTATGTACAATTGTTATTTCTTTTTGGTCGAAAAACACTAGGAGACGCCCGATTCTTTATCTTTTTTCAAAATTGAGTAATATGTTTGTTTTTGTTTTAATTCATGTTATTATTATCGTTATTGTGATGATATTTAAATCTACAACTTGAGCTCTATGTTGGCTACAATTAATGTCCTTTCACTCTCAAGAACAACAATAAAAAATAAATTCGGGATCATTCCTATTTATCTTTTTTTTTTAAATTTTTTATAGCTGTACTGTATTATGGTTGTTGTTGTTGTTGTTGTTGTTGTTGTTGTTGTTGTTGTTGTTGTTGTTGTTGTTGTTGTTGTACAACACCATTATGATGATGAGATATAACTCTAGAACCTCTGTCTCCTATCTCCCAAGAACAACAATAAAAGAATAAAATAAAATATGAGATAATTCTTATTTTATTTTTTGTTCATAGCTGTACTATATTATGGTTGCTGTTGTCAAAATTATTATCATTATTACCAACACCATTATGATGGTAAGATATAAATCTACAACATGAGTTAGCCAGAATCAATGTCCTTTCCCTCTTAAAAACAAAAACAAAAAATTATTGAATGATTCCTATTTTTTTGTATAGCTTGTTGTTGCTGTTTTTGTTGTTACTGTTGTTGTTGTTGTTGTTGTACAACACCATTATGATGATGAAATATAACTTCACAACCTCTATCTCCTCTCTCTCAAGAACAACAATAAAAATATGGCGTGATTCTTTTTTTTATATGTATTTTTTATAGTAGTATTAGTATTATGGTACATGTGTTTGTTGTTTAAATGATGGTATTTGTTGTCATAAATCATTATAATGATGTGATATAGCTTATTAGGCCTCTTTTTTCAGTTGACGATTGTAAATGGCATAGATGTATCTCTCTCAAGAACAACAACAATATTATATGAGATGTACATGAGGTTATTCTTGAACCGCTGCATCTATACTCATATGTTTTAAGTTGTGATTTGACCATTCTAGAAGGTAGGTTTGTGAAAGATTTTATTTAAAGATTACATAAGGTAAGTTTCACAAGGTGTGATTTAATCATTATGAAAGGTATGTTTCAAGCGGTGTGGTTAGGCCATTATAGAAGGTATGTTTCAAGAATTCTATTTAATATATTATCAAAATTCAAAGGTGGTTTTCAAGAGCTGTGATTTAGCCATAACAGAAAATAGGTTTTAAGACCTGTGATTTTGCTATTATACAAGGTATGCTTTTAGAGGTTTGATCATGCCATCGATTTTATAAGTTAGGTTTCAATTTGTAATTTAGCCATTCTAGAAGCTAGGTTTCAAGAGCTGTGATATGCCATTATACTTTTAATTTATAAGGCGGGTTTCAAGAGGTGCAAATTAACCATTATAGAAAAGTGGGTTTTAAGAGGTGTTAGAACCAACACATTTAAAATTACTACTACTACTGCTGCTGCTGCTGCTGCTGCTGCTGCTACTACTACTACTACTACTACTACTACTACTACTACTACTACTACTACTACTACTACTACTACTACTACTACTACTACTACTACTACTACTACTACTACTACTACTACAAGAGCTGTATCGAAAAAAGACAGACTTACACATTATTCATTTTTTCTTCTTTCTTTCTTATCATTTTTCTAAAACTAATAATGGGCTACGACATGTCGGAGGCCTAATAGCTTTTCATAACCGTTATGTTATAAAATAACAACTGTTTTTATAATTTTTTAATATAATAAAAAATATATGTGTAAAATATGTCTTTTATCGTCTCTTTTATCTTGAAAAATGTAAAAATGTTCCAATGTTGGATTGATGTGTGGTACAATTCGTGGGTGAAACTTTTACATACAAGGTAGGCCCCTACAAGAAATAGACAACCTATAAAAACACGTAAACCACACCTCGGTTTATGTCGAGTATTTCTTTTCTAGGACCGTTAAAGACCAGGGAGGGAAGACATAGAGTGACGTTCTCACAAATACGAGAGAGAGAGAGAGAGAGAGAGAGAGAGAGAGAGAGAGAGAGAGAGAGCGGGGGGGGGGGGGGGGGGGGCAAACACACACACACACACCCAGATAGAGATACACAGAGAGACAGACAGACAGACAGAGAGACAGACAGACAGACAGACAGACAGACAGACAGACAGACAGACAGACAAACAGACAGACAGACAGACAGACAGACATATAGATAGATAGATAGATAGATAGATAGATAGATAGATAGATAGATAGATCTATACAATATAGAAAGACAGAGAGAGGGCAAAAAGAGAGAGGGGGAGAGATCGTGAGAGGTACAAGGAAAAAAACAGAAATAGATAGATAGAGAGAGAGAGAGAGAGAGAGAGAGAGAGAGAGAGAGAGAGAGAGAGAGAGAGAGAGAGAGAGAGAGAGAGAGAATTTCATAATCGTTAAGAGTTTAGAATTCCAAGATTCTAGATCTGAAACACTTTATTTCTTTTTTAATAGCAAATGATATTAGCAATGACAATTTGAAATATAAAAGGATGCATTAAAAATGGGCAAAAGACCAGAAACACCAGGAAACTGATAATCGGATGTCCATTATTACCCCCCCCCCCTCACACACACAGAAAAAAAAAATCAAGGACAGGCGGAATGTGCCGAACAGCTGATCGAACTAAAAATAGCACAATTCGACCCCGCCCACTAATAAAATGCGGGGAAGGTTTTGTTGATGTTTTACATCACGTTTTTTCGCACACTAATATTTTGCTAATTTTGATGATAAAATCAAAATGCTACTTGAGAAAACGAATTGTATATATAGCGCATATTAAAAAAAATTTAATGGTTGATATGTTTTGTTCTCTAAACATCAACCACGATTGGTGTGCTCGTTGCTCATAAAAGGCTGGGCTAAAGAAATCTAGGTCACTGCTCGAGAGGTCAGGGGTCAAAGGATGTGTTGATGTGGAAATAATCGAAGACTTTTAATGACACTCAACGGCCCTTTTTTTTTAAATACAATTTTTTCAAAATATTATAGTCATTGGTAAGCTCACTCATCATATTTTTTCTATGAATTAAAAATTCTGACTGTTACAAGCCAGAATAATGTTCTTTTGTTTTATTTATTTTTTTCACGGGTGCAGTCGTGTTGGTTAGTCACGTGACATGTAGGCTACGATGGGAACAACATTGATAATAAACAGTTAGGAGTTGAGATCCGATGGTACAGCAAGTCGAGAGTTCCTCGGTTTTTATAAGTGGAAAAAAAAGGAAAAATAATGTAATAAATTTCTTCATACGACCGAGATTTAGACGTCGAATCGATTGTGTGACATGTATTTTTCTTTCCAAACCTTGATAAGACATTCTACCTCTAAATCTAGAACTAGATCGAGGTCTAGAATAAAGAGAACATAGGATTCAAGGTTGATTTAGACTGGTCTAGTCTAGATCCAAACCCAGGCCAAATTAGATCTAATTCTTTTGTAGAATTAAATCCAGATCTACACATCTAGTGCTCTAGGCCCTATAGATTCAGACCCTAGATCTGACCTGTCAAAATACTTCCACAGTATGGATGATAAAGACACACGCAAAGATCTAGATCTAGATCTAGACCCAACTCCAAGCCCTTGACTTTAGAAATGCTAGATAAGATCTAGAGGGAAAACGGAGCTTGATTTGTATTGAATACTTTGTCTAAAAGTGGACCAATCTAGATCTAGATCTTACAAGACTTCTCCGTCAAAATGATATAAAAGATGGTGAATATCTCTATAGGGCATAAATATCAGGAATTGATGCAGATAATAAATCTGCTAGGCTAACTAACATCTATATCTAGATTTGATTGATATCAAGATATGTATGTTAGGCCTATATCTTTAAATGAAAACATAGGACTAGATCTGGATCTAGACCTAAATGAACTGTTCTCTAAAACCTCACTCTCAAGGTCCCCATAAAAGTGCCATTTCCTTGTCTACAAATTAAAAAGGACAAATATTCATGCCAAGGCCATGTGATTTAGGATGACTCAACAAGAGAAAACACCTGGAAACATTTTGAAGCAAGCATCACAGCCTTGCCAGCAACAATGAGACCAAAAAAAGGTAAGATTCCCTATACTCACATAGAACACACTTTTAGACTAGATCTAGATATTCTTTAGATATTATAAAGACTTTGAAAGATTTTCTAGTACTTACCTCTCTCTTGTAGTCAAAATATTTCTTTACTAAAAATACCACGACTTTGAAACCGCATATTTTGTTTTATTATAAAAAGCTGTTGCTCTACGTGTGCGTTTAAGTTTAAAACACCGTTGGTCGGTTCAGAACTGCATTGTTGTTTCTAGATGTGAAATAAGAAAGGATATCTATAGAACATTTACAAAGCAGTAAAACTGCGGAGACAAATTGTACATATGATCTATCCTAGAGATCTAGATTGTATGTGAATTGTGACTTATAGAGAGTAGATCTATCTTTTTAAATTTCATGGGACACTTACTGCACTGACTTGACCAGAAATTTAGTAGGTCGTTTCACTAAAAGAGCTCACAGTGCTTTTGATATATGGGGAACTAGCGTGAGGCGTGCTCACTCTGTTTTTTCGTTGAAATTAAGGCGGGTGAACATAGATCAGATTGAGTTTTTACTTATAATTTAAGAAGATAGCAACCCCCAAATCTTGAGCCATATAGGCAAAATCTTAGCCGTGAAACCCCTCAATACTTCACACTCTCTGACTTGACTATAGATCTGAGAGGTCATATATATGTTATGTACGCTTAGCTATAGATAGACCTTTTGTCATCAAAACTCACACTATCATACTCATGAATAGCTTCGGTGGTTTTATAGCCTTGGCTTGTACCACCTTGCATTAGATATGATTTCTATGAGGTAGGCTGTTTTGTTTTTAAAGATGCATAAGATGCATGGTACGGTGGTTATTGCACCCTCCCGATTCAGGGTTAGCGTACCATATGTTTCCAAGGGCATGTTTGTGGTTTGAATGTCGCTGGGTTCCTGTCCACTCTTTTATGTTGTCGTACCACTTCCTGCTGGTCTGCCTTTCCCTCTTCTTCCCTCCGTTCTGTCTGTTGGGATTGTTTGAGCGAGGCTGTAATGCCTTATCAATTTGACCAAAATAATAGTTTTAAAATACGGTTTGTGATATTGTTACAAATTGTACATATGCTTTTCGTTATTTCTTTTTTAAGTTTAACGCTGAGTGATCTCAAGACTTAGAACTTCCTTTGTAATTCTGTTTTTTGTATCTTATATTCGTCAGAATAACCTTTACCCACATCTCAAAAGCTTCGTATAGTTCTAGTTTCTTTAACCCATTCTTTGTAGGGAGTCCTTGTTGTATCACTGTTTAGTAGTAAAGAGCTTTAGTAGGCTATAGCTTAATTACTTGCTATTAGTCAAATTAAATTCTAAGAAGTGGAAATGGACTTAGAGTATTGGGCACCCATCCTCAGTTGCTGCTGGTCTTTTCCTTTCTGTCACATGAATGTGAAGGTTTGGCGTGTGTTTTTTTTTATGTTATCATTGCAGTTGGCCGTTATTGTAACGTTTAGTAAAGGAATGATTTTTTTTATTATGAATGCAAAGATGCCAGTTCAGCATGAATTGTATGGCAGGTTTGGGTTCAGTTTAAGTCTATCAAGGAGTTATGTTATGTGATTCAATATACAATATAGCTCAATGCTAGTAAAAGGTTCAGTTAAAAAAAAAATGTAGTTCACATACTAGTTGTCATCCTCGATGAGTGTCGAGGCATGCAGCCGCCCGTCATTGAGAGGATGTGTGGACCAGGGCAAGAATTTCTGATGTCATGCTCTGTCGAAAGGGCTAAGAGAAAATTAGTCGGTGCGTTGGCTGAGACTGTTTTAAATTAGAAAGCCCTCTGGTTTCCCACTTGGGATGTGTTTAGTTCAAAACCCAGGATCAGTTAACAATGTATGTGATTCGCTCCAGACCTGTTGATTCGGTGTCAGTAGATTATTGTGACGGACTAAGGCAGGAGTCCAGGTGACGTCTCAAGTGCGGCAGCACGTTAAATTGTCAGACAGAAGTCTTAGGGCTCTTCTACAATACAGCCTGTGTATTGCTAGCGTTGGATGTTATGCAATCAGCTCAACTCTATGCAAGACTGTTGTTTCGTGTTCGATGCTGGTTTCTGTTAATAAATTTTCTCTCTAGAGCAGCAGCATCCTATTTTTTTTTTTCAGAAGTTGTATTTCAGCGAGACTTCGGGGAGATAATGTTGATGTCTGATATATCTTTGCATTTTCAAACATTGTCCATTACTAGGCTATTTTGCAGGTGGGCCCCAAGACTGATATTTGACAGTTTTTCTTGATACCACAAAATTGACCTTTCTTCTAGGTTGAATTTGATTGTTTTTTTGTTGTTGTTTGTTTTTGGATTCTGTGAATCTAAACGGCCAGCAATTAGACTAACTCAAGGACGAGTCCCAAAACAATTTGTACACAATGCAAATGCAACAAAGGAGACAGAGTTATGATACTGAAAGACTCTTGTGTCAGCCTGACCAGATAATGTACTGACAAGGACCCAACTTATGAAAAACAACGCTGTCATACGAGGGTTTTATCTTGAAAAACAACATTGCCATACGAGGGTTTTATCTTTTTAGAATGGCAACCACAGCCCTGAAATCGTTTTTAAAATAGTAAAAAAAAAAAAAAAAAAAAAAACTAAAACAGACAGGTCCCTGAGAGAGAGAGAGAGAGAGAGAGAGAGAGAGAGAGAGAGAGAGAGAGAGAGAGAGAGAGAGAGAGTCACATCCAAAAAGTCAGGCAATATTAACATAATAGCAGTAACAAACGCAACCAGGCAGGACTTGTCAGGACAGGACAAAGTAAACCAATCATTTCATGCTAATCTGGTTGCCAGCTACACGTTGCCCCGGAGAGTGGAAACAGAAAATTAGTTCAACACTAACCCGTTGGATCTAATCTAGATCTAAAAATATAGCGAGCTAACTCTACGATCTTACAATGCATACGGCGCAACAGCTAGGCTAGCCAACTGCAGGCAACTTTGTTGACATTGGGAGTTTTTGTTGGGTCTGTCGTTACAGCACACACCTTAATGCGTATGGCGAGGTGGGTTTGAGCACGCCGTTTCTTCACGCATGCAAGATCTGACGTGGGCAAAGGGATTCTTCTATTAATAACCGTGGACGTGGGTGACTCGACTGTAGCGAGGCTGCGTACTTGAAGGCATTATCCTGAAGCTTTAAGAATGCGAGCTGGTGCAAGTGGTAGAGCGTTGGTTACTACTACTACTACTACTACTACTACTACTACTACTACTACTACTACTACTACTACTACTACTACTACTACTACTACTACTACTACTACTACTACTACTACTACTACTACTACTACTACTACTACTACTACTACTACTACTACTACTACTACTACTACTACTACTACTACTACTACTAGCAACACGTACAAATTGTCAAACGTTAGTCTTGGGACTCGACCACGATTCTATATATTGATGACATCGCTCGCTTAGCAACCAACTCAATCAAACTCTACACTTCTAATGGCTGCTTGGTTTGGCTGTGGGATTTTTAGCGTTAGCTGAGCTAGTTAAATTTATTTCTAATTTTAGCCGAGTGTGTGTGTAAGTGTGACAAGTCAGTTTTCCTGTGTACTTTTGCTCTTGTGGGTTTTTTCCCGCTAAATGTAAAATATACAAGGCTTAGGTGGTAGCGCCTTTAGTTGGCCAGCAGGAAGTCTTAAGGTTCGATCCTTATTTGCTGGTGCCCCGTTCAGGCTGCGTTAACATTAAAATTGATGTCCAGCTTAATCAAGTTGTGCGCCACAATGAGACTCATCGTGAAACCTGGACAAAATTCTCACTCTCTCTCTCTCTCTCTCTCTCTCTCTCTCTCTCTCTCTCTCTCTCTCTTTATCTCCTTCGCAAAGTATGTCTGTCTGTGTCTCTATCTTTCTATCCCTTTCTCTCTCCCTCCATTTCTCTCTCTCTCTTTCTCTCTCTCTCTCTTTCTCTCTCTCTCTCTTTATCTCCTTCGCAAAGTATGTCTGTCTGTCTCTCTATCTCCCTCGCAATGTTTGCCTGTCTGTCTCTCTCTTAATTAATCTCTTCCTTATTTCTTTTCTCTCTCTCCTCTCTCTCTCTCTCTCTCTCTCTCTCTCTCTTTTAATCTCTACCTTCTTTCTTTTCTCTATCTCTCTTAATCTACCCCTTCTTTCTTTTCTTTTTCTCTTCTCATTGTTTAAAACTTGCTGTGGGCAGTGGTCAACAGCTCAGCGGGAACAGACTCCGTGTAATTAAGATTCCCAGTCATATTTCACCCCCTCCCCCCTCTTGATCCCAATCTTCTCTCCCCCCCTTTTTTGTGAACTGGCTCAAGACCCCCCCCCTTTTTTGTGAACTGGCTCAAGTGGTAGAGCGTTGGTTTCCAGATCAGAAGGCCCGAGTTTCGAACCCCACGATCGGTCAAAATTGTATTTGTCCGATTTATTCCCCCACAATGGTCGGTGTAAGTTTAATGTGACCTGACCCGCTAATTCCAGGAGTCCAGGTCCAAGTCTCCCCGCCCTGTCTCGTGTGTAGCAGCAGGTAACATTTTCTGAAGTCCGTCTTTTCAGCCTATATAGTGCTGACGTTGGCCTTTAAGCAGCAAAAACAAGCCCCTTCCCACACCTCATTTTTCGTCTCCATGGACAATATGTCTACAGATCTTTACTGATTATTGCATCACCTGTAAATGTATACCCGAGTATAGATTTTAACCATTATTTATACGGTGCGGTCACGGTATCAACAGATGGCTCAGCATTTAACCATTAATTTAAACCGTAGACCCGTAACACAACACAGTCGTTGTGATCCCCACCATGGTTAACGTATGACGTACTCATGCCTCTCGCTACCGTTTGGGATTCCCTGGTCGCTTATTGGCTCCGTGAGTCGGAGCTGAGACGCGGGGGCCGCGGTGGCCCTGGGGTAGAACATCGGCTTCCAACACAAAAGGTCCTGTTCGAGCCCTGGCGATTGCGCTCCCTACTGGTTGGGTCGGTGTGAGTTTAATGTGATCGGCTGAGACAGGAGTCATGGCATCCCCGCCCTGTCTCGTGTGGCAGCACATAAAATTATCAGACGTCAGTCTTGGGGCCCGTCCACAATATAGCCTATACAGTGCTGATGTTGGACGTTAAAACAAACTCAACTCGACTCAGCGCTTTTTATTTGTATAAACCTAGCCTTTGAACCGGCGCTAATACAGAGGTAATGAACAGATTATTGGTTGCGCACCGTGCTAACTAGTGCGCGCGGTATGCTAATCGAGGCGCAACACCTTTTAATACATAATGTACAATATGGACCTCGCGAACACGGAGCCCCTAACGAAAACGGAAACGGTATTTAAATGAATCAATAGTTATGGGCGGGGCGTCCAATCTCAGGTCTGCCCTCGACTTACGCAGCCAATGAGCGACCAGAAAACCCTATGGTCAGTGGGCGTGGTTTCCTGATTATGCCATCCGATAACATCACGTGGATCGTAAAGCCTCTAGCGTTGTTCTATTAATTAACGGGCTTTCCCGTTCCGCTGAGCGCAGCTGAATTTTGATAAATTTAAGGCCTCAAGCAGAGAATACGGACAAGGCATGGAAACTGTGACATCATGCCGTAGCCTTATCTTTGAGCCCTTGGGTCAGTGTTAATGTTATGTGAGCTACAGAGGCACTTACACTTGTGAGATGTTAGTCTTGGGATCCGTTTACGATACAACTTGAACCGTGCTGACGCTTGATGTTGAGAAACCAACGGATATCACTATTCCAGGCAACGTATACCCACCCCATAATATCATAATAATACACAAACTGGGCTACATACCCCCTTTAACACCCCCCCCCCCCTTCCTTTTTCCCACCCATTATACACACAATCATACTTACACTCACACACACTCACTCCCATTACACGCACTTACACACACCCACACTACATCCTCAGATACACACGCACTCACATACATACCCTCTCTCCTCCTACACACACACACATCCCCCCCTCCTACACTCACACCACCTCCTCAAATACACATACACTTACCTCACACTCACATATATACTCACTCCCCCCTCCTACACACACACACACACCCACACACTGTGAAAGGTTACACCAAGGCCACAGCTGTGACTGTTATTTCAATGTCAAAGTTTGTGTGTCGACTGTCATGACAATACATGTATAAAGTATTGCTCTGTTTGGGTTACCGCTTAACACACTCTAGGCTTCGCGATCCGCCCGACCTTACTGGATGGCGTAATTACGACCAGAGCCCTGGCGATTGCGCTCCCTACTGGTTGGGTCGGTATACTCATTAACGTGTCCGGCTGAGACAGGAGTCATGCATAGATATATACATCTATGGAGTTATAGTATCCCCGACCTGTCTCGGGTGTGGCAGCGCATATAATTGCCAGACGTCAGTCTTGGGATCCGTTCACAGTATAGCCTATATAGTGCTGATTTTGGACGTTAAACCAACTCAATTCAACGTCCCCCAGGCGTGGAGTTCAAATTTCTGATCACCTGGTGGCTCCGTAAACTCCAGGCAAGGGCTGTGATTGGACGCCTGGGCATTATTCCCTTTATTTATCGTCTCCCTTAAGCTTACCTGTCTCGTGTGTGGCGGCACATAAAATTGTCAGACGTCAGTCTTGGGACTGTCCACAATATAGTCTATATGTTGGACGTTAAATCAACTGACTTCTGAACTCCTCACCCCCTTACCTCTAGGGACGTTCACTGAGGTTGTTGATGAGTTATTTTAACATCCATCGTCAGAATTATAAAGGCTGTATTGTGGGCGGGTTCCAAGACTGACGTCTGACTGTTGTTTGTGATGAATGCCACACACGAGACGGGACGGTGATACCACGACTCCTGCCTCAGCCGGTTACATTGATTATCGATTTAACGGACACCGACCCAACCAGTAGGGGGTGAGGTTGCCAGGCTTCGAACCACGGACCTCCTGCGTTGGAAATCGATGTTCTACCTGATGGCTAACCCCCCCCCCCCTCCCCCTGGGCCCGGAAACACACACACACACTGAGACTTCGGCAGATTTGAAGCACCCCACGGGGGCCGCAAACAAACACACACACACACACACTGAGATTTCGACACATTTTTATCCCGTTTGATTAGTTAGAGCTCTGTTTCGACAGCTGAAGGTATGCGGTTCGAATGGTAAATTATATCACTACTGGTTGCATTGGTGCTTCTATATATAACTTTTCTGTTTGTCGGTGCCAGTAATACATGTACATGTATTTGTAATGTGATTGGTCAAATCCCCGACTTTTTTTGTTTTTTCATACAGTGATGCCATTTTTTCATACATTCACGGATTTTCTGGTTACAAAGAAATGGCAGTTCAAATTTCAGTAATTGTAAAGATCTATTAACGTGTTTTGCTTTTTAATCAGGTAATAATAATGCTATGCGGGGCGCGGTGGCCCTGAGGTAGAACATCGGCTTTCGGCGAAGAAGCTCCATGGTTTGAGCTCCGTTTTGGCGACTTCTTCCTCTACTGATTGGGTTGGTGCATGTGGTATGGTTGGTGTCAGTTAAATGCGAGCAGCTAAATAGATTTATGGCGTCTCCGCACTGTCTCTGTGTGGCAGCATGTAAACTTGTCAGACGTCAATCTTGGAGTCTGTCTACAATATAGCCTATATAGTGCTGACGTTGGACGATCTTCATTTTCTCTCTGTCTTTTCCTTTCACTATCTATCTCTTCTCTCCTTCTCTCTCAGTCACTCCCTCTCGCTATATATCTCTTTTCTCCTTCTCTCTCAGTCTCTTTCTCTCACTATCTATCTCTTCTCTCCTTTTTCCCCTGTCTCTCCCTCCATCTCTCTCCTTCTTCCTCCCTCCCCTGTCCTCATGTTTTGGCACCCTTCCAATGCCCACACATGAAACAGTTATCACTTACAGGACTGACAAAGGGACTTTCGACTGTCGGCAGTCGACCCATCAATGTTAACAAAAGAAAGAAAAAGAGATTTGGTCGACTTTAGTAAACAGACGATACGAACAATGTCTTTGTGTGTGTGTGTGTGTGTGAGAGAGAGAGAGAGAGAGAGAGAGAGAGAGAGAGAGAGAGAGAGAGAGAGAGA
>RQTK01000131.1:561543-573438 GCA_003991915.1 Elysia chlorotica
AGAGAGAGAGAGAGAGAGCGAGAGAGAGATCGTATGTACACTTTGCCACCGGATCAATATTTCTTTTTTTTTTTCCACTTAAATAAACTTATCAAATACAATCGCGAGTTACAAACCCTGGTTGTACTTTTACTGGACTCTGACCTACTAATTTTTTCTTTTTACTCAGAAAATGAATGAGTAAAATTTCGGACAATAGGTATCACTGGATAGGGAACAAAAAACAAAAAAAGAAATACAGAAACAAAGAGGGGTCCTTGGCCTTTCGGCTTCTGACCCTGACTGGCCGAAAGGTCAATGTCTGAAGAGGTCGCACAGGAGAGAGAGGGATAGAGAGGGAGTGAGAGAGAGGCGGCATAGATGGAACGAGAGAGACTGAGAGATAGTGAAGGGGCAAATAGAGAGAAACAGAGGGGTGGGCGCGGGAGAGAGGGGAAATCGGAGAAAGACAGATTGAAATAGAGCGATGAAATATAGGTACCGATACACAGAGTGAATAGAGAGGTGGAAGACACGATGGTAGATGGTGTGGGGGAGGTGACATACGAATGTGTGAGATGAAATAGGAGAGAAACGGGGAGTAGGAAAGATAGAGAGAGAAGTAGTAGTAGTAGTAGTAGTAGTAGTAGTAGTAGTAGTAGTAGTAGTAGTAGTAGTAGTAGTAGTAGTAGTAGTAGTAGTAGTAGTAGTAGCAGGAGCAGCAGCAGCAGTATTAGTAGTAGTTGTAGTAGCAGCAGCAGTAGCAGCAGCAGTTGCAGTGGTATAATAATAATGTCAAATAATACTCTGATAAAAATAATGATGTGTGGTGGCAGTGGTAGTGGTGTTGTCGCTGTTCTCATCATCGCTGCTGCTGTTGTTGTTGTTGTTGTTGTTGTTGTTGTTGCTGCTGTTGTTGTTGTTGTTCTCCAAATTATACTTCTCAATACCACCTACTGTTTATCTTCCCACCCGGGCAGTGCGTGGAGGCGAGCGAGTATTGCCAGCAGGCGGCCAGACTTTGGCTGATGGGCGTGCCAGTTTGTATCGACGTCCTTCTGGCTCCGGTCTGCGACATCCATGGACAACAGTGCCCTGCCCATGCGACGGAGCGCGGCTATGAGCAAGGGCATGTAACTCCGGAGGAAAGCTACGAGCAAGGGCATGTAACTCCGCAGGAAAGCTACGAGCAAGGGCATGTAACTCCGGAGGAAAGCTACGACCAGGGGCAGGTAAATCGGAAGCGCAGCTACGAGCAAGGGCAGGTAACTCCGGAGGAAAGCTACGAGCAAAGGCATGTAGCTCCGAAGCCCAGCTGCGAGCAAAAGATGAGAACTCCGCTCAAGGGGAAGAACAAGGGTTACCCTGGCGACAACAGCAGCAGCAGCAGCAGTTTTTGCGACGACGGGTTTGCACAGGCTCGGGGGAGGAGTGTGGTGGAGAAGGAGCAGGGTGGATCCAAGACCAAGTTTGTCGCGGAGGAGGATGGCTGGCCCGGGTCCCGAGCCTGTGAGGAGAAGGGAGGACTCTTGCTGGAGCGTTGGACCATCGAGGCCCGCAAACGAGTGTGAGTGGTCTCGGCGAGTCAGAGTCAGAGTGAGAGTCAGGAGTCATGGCGAAGGGTAGACTTTTTTTTTTTAGATGGATCTCTCTCTCTCTCTATCTCTCTCTCTCTCTCTCTCTCTCTCTCCGTCTCTCTTCCTCTCTCTCTCTCAGACCATTAGAGTCTGAGTGATCTTTGCGAATGAGTGATAGTGATGAGTCATGGCGAAGGGTTTGAGGTTTTAGAGTCAGGGTTTGTGGTCTTGAGTCAGGGTTTGTGGCATTTGAGTCAGGGTTTGAAGTTTTTGAGTCATGGTTTGAGGATTTTTCGTCAGGGTTTGAGTTTTTTAGTCAGGGTTTGAGATTTTTTAGTCATGGTTTGAGGTTTTTGAGTTGCGGTTTGAGGTTTTTGATTCAGGGTTTGACGTTTTTGAGTCAGGGTTTGAGGTTTTTGAGTCAGGGTTTGAGTTTTTTTTTTCAGGTTTTGAGTCAGGTTTTGAGATTTTTGAGTCAGGGTTTGAGGTTTTTGAATCAGGGTTTGAGGTTTTTGAGTCATGGTTTGAGCTTTTTGAGTCAGCGTTTGAGGTTTTTGAGTCAGGGTTTGAGGTTTTTGAGTCAGGGTTTGAGGTTTTTGAGTCAGGGTTTAAGGTTTCAGTCAGGGTTTGAGGTTTTTGAGTCATTAGTTACAATATATTTTTACCAATTTAACCATTAGTTAAAATATGTTGGTACCGTGTTAACCTTTAGTTAAAATATATTTGTACCATGTTAACCATTGGTTAAAATACATTGGTACCATGTTAACCTTTAGTTAAAATATATCGGTACTATGTTAACCTTTAGTTAAAATAGGTTGGTACCATGTTAACCATTAGTTAAAATATATTGGTACCATGTTAACCTTTAGTTAAAATATATTGGTACCATGTTAACCTTTACCTTTTCGTTTTAAATCTTTTGTTTACAAGTTTGTACCAAGTTAACCATCAGGTTTTCTTACCTCTAACAGGCAAGACGACGGTATCCCGGCAACCATGCTAATCCAGGCAGTGCGCTCGTACCTGCACTTCTCACAGCTCAGCTCCTGGCTCTTCTCGTCTGGGGGGAAATTACCAGGGGAACTCCTCTACAGGTGGGGTGGAAACTGTGTCTATGTGGGGTATGGGGTGTGGGGTGTAGGGTATTTGGGTAGGGAGGGTAGGGAGAAAGGGGTGGGAGTGGGGTTAGGGGATGTTTGTGGGTTGGGTAGGTATGGGGTGTTTGTGGATGAAGGGAAGGGAGGGTGTGGGGTGTTTGTGGGTGAAGGGTAGGGAGGGTTTGGGGTGTTTATGGGTTGGGTGGGTATAATGTGTTTTTGGATGAAGGGTAGGGAGGGTGTGGGGTGTTTGTGGGTGAAGGGTAGGGAGGGTTTGGGGTGTTTGTGGGTTGGGTGGGTTTTATGTGTTTATGGATGAAGGGTAGGGAGGGTGTGAGGTGTTTGTGGATAAAGGGTAGGGAGGGTGTGAGGTGTTTGTAGATAAAGGGTAGGGAGGGTGTGAGGTGTTTGTGGATAAAGGGTAGGGAGGGTGTGGGGTGTTTGTGGATGAAAGGTAGGGAGGGTGTGAGGTGTTTGTGGTGAATGGTAGGGGGGGTTGTAAGGTGTTTGTGGATAGAGGGTAGGGAGGGTGTGGGTTTGTGGATAAAGGGTAGGGAGGTTGTGAGGTGTTTGTGGATAGAGGGTAGGGTGGGTGTGAGGTGTTTGTGGATGAAAGGTAGGGAGGTTGTGGGGTGTTTGTTGTGAATGGTAGGGAGATTGTGGGGTGTTTGTGGATGAAAGGTAGGGAGGGTGTGAGGTGTTTGTGGATAGAGGGTAGGGAGGTTGTGGGGTGTTTGTAGATGAAGGGTAGGCAGGGTGTGGGGTGTTTGTAGATGAAGGGTAGGGAGGGTGTGGGGTGTTTGTGGATGAAGGGTAGTGAAGGTGTGAAGTGTTGGGAAGCCAAAGATAAGGAGGGCGAGATTTTGGGGAGGTGCGGGGATTGTGGATATGAGGTATGGCAAGTGGGATGTTCTGTGGGTGGAGGGTAGGGGGAAGTGTTTGGGTGTTGAGGGTACAGAGGGTAGGATGGGGGATGAGCGGTGTGGGGTGTTGAATATTTGTGGGTTGCTGTGAGATGTGGGGTGTTTGCGTGTAGTGTATAGGGCACAGAATGTTTGTGGGTTTAAGGGTTGCATGTTGGGTATAACGGGTTGAGCTTGAGGTGTGGGCTATTTTTAGGTTGGGTGTGGGGTGTTAGCCAAACTACAATGCCAGAATATGTGGCCAGTGGTATGTGGTTGGAACCCTAGCTGATGTAGACAAAGTATTGAGAATGATACTATAAATGTGTGTATACTATAGTCAATATATCTATCTATAGATATAAATGTATGTTTTTATTTCATATCATATTAGATTTTAAGAACAGGGATACAATTTGAAACCAAAATATTTAATTTATTAAAAAAAGTAAAAGCAAGTTGAAAATAAGATTGTTGAAAAATTAAGAGATACAAACTTTATATAATTGAACTATTACCTACTACGGCTGTTGCGACGGCCACTACCGCTACCAATACATGTATTAATAGTATTAATAACACGAATACTAATACTTCTAAAATAATAACAACAACCCCAATCTTCATCATCATTATGCAAGAAATAAAACTGTATATCTTTCTTTATAACACTAATACTAATACTTATAAAATAATAACAACGACCCCAATCTTCATCATCATTATGCAAGAAATAAAATAGTATGTCTTTCTTTATAACACTAATACTAATACTTATAAAATAATAACAACGACCCCAACCTTCATCATCATTATGCAAGAAATAAAACGGTATGTCTTTCTTTATAACACGAATACTAATACTTATAAAAATTATAATAACAACGACCCCAACCTTCATCATCATTATGCAAGAAATAAAACGGTATGTCTTTCTTTATAACACTAATACTAATACTTATAAAATAATAACAACGACCCCAACCTTCATCATCATTATGCAAGAAATAAAACGGTATGTCTTTCTTTATAACACTAATACTAATACTTATAAAATAATAACAACGACCCCAACCTTCATCATCATTATGTAAAAAATAATACGGTATGTCTTTCTTTATAACACTAATACTATTACTTATAAAATAATAACAACGACCCCAATCTTCATCATCATTATGCAAAAAATAATACGGTATGTCTTTCTTTATAACACTAATACTAATACTTATAAAATAATAACAACGACCCCAACCTTCATCATCATTATGCAAGAAATAAAACGGTATATCTTTCTTTATAACACTAATACTAATACTTATAAAATAATAACAACGACCCCAATCTTCATCATCATTATGCAAGAAATAATACGGTATGTCTTTCTTTATAACACTAATACTAATACTTATAAAATAATAACAACGACCCCAACCTTCATCATCATTATGCAAGAAATAAAACGGTATATCTTTCTTTATAACACTAATACTAATACTTATAAAATAATAACAACGACCCCAATCTTCATCATCATTATGCAAGAAATAATACGGTATGTCTTTCTTTATAACACTAATACTAATACTTATAAAATAATAACAACGACCCCAATCTTCATCATCATTATGCAAGAAATAAAACGGTATGTCTTTCTTTATAACACTAATACTAATACTTATAAAATAATAACAACGACCCCAATCTTCATCATCATTATGCAAGAAATAAAACGGTATGTCTTTCTTTATAACACTAATACTATTACTTATAAAATAATAACGACCCCAACCTTCATCATCATTATGCAAAAAATAATACGGTATGTCTTTCTTTCTCTTTTCTGTTTTTGTGAGCAGAGTGAACGCCCCTGTGGAGGAGGCGAGTCCAGGGCTGGGCCCGCTGAGTGACGTGCACCAGTTCCCCGTGTGCTGCACCGGGCCGTGCTCGCGTCTGCTGGTCACCGTGACCTCCCTGCCGCGTCTGCCGGGAGTCCCAGCCCTCCAGGCCGCGTGCAGGAACAGGTTCGGGATTCCCCGCAACCTCCGGGACCAACACTCGGAGGACGCGGGACTCCAGCTCAAAGAACCTTCTCAGAGCTTTGGAGACTTGAAACACAGAGAGGAAGTGTCCCGAAAGTCTTTGAGAAAGAAGAAGGAGATGGGTCCCCCCCAAAATGTCTGTTCGGTGGTTCCGCAGATGAGGAGAAACGTGAGAGACTCTACTACGACTGGAGGTAACAAAGGCGATGCGGGATCTCATCAAGAAAGATGTGGAACTGAAAACTCCGCGTCTGTGCCGAAAGCGTCAGATTTAGACCCTGGCAAGCCGAGGAACATGATTCATCCTGAGTGTAAGGATAGGTCGGGTTTTCTGAGACAGGGAGTGACCCCGGCTGCAATCCTTTCAGACGAAGAGGTCGCGACCTGTGATGAAGAGTCGTCTGTGGTCTCCTCTCTGGACTCTCACTCGACACTGTCATCCTTGGACGACTTCCTGTCTGCGGGTAGAGACAGCTGCCCTGAGGGAAATCCTCACATCGACGGCCACCTGGGCAATCTGTTTGACTTGGCTGATGCCGATTTTGAGAAAAAAGTCGGAAACCAAAATGTAAAACTGACTTTGACAAGCAGTGATCCTGTGGGTTGTGAGACAGGAAGCATGACTTTGTACCACAATAGCTCTTCGCGTAGGAACAATGTCCCGACAGAGGGAGATTGTAGCCTTTTGGGACTTTTGACTTCCACCAGAAGGAATTTAGGGAGGGAGGAGTGTGGTGAATGTGAACAATATGAGTCTGTAGAGGAAATGAGAAAGCTAAAGGCAAGAGTCACCAAGAAAGATGGTGAGAAAGATATGAGGATTGAACAGAGGAAGGATATGCAAGAGGAAAATCGAGAAAATTTGATTGGGCAGACCAAACAATCGCTGATTGCAAATGGGAAAACAGGTTTTGTATCTGAAGCCTGCGTTGAATGTAAGTCTCACAAACCAAATAATCAGTTAATCTCTCATGGTCAGAGAAAACGACAGAGGAAGCAGCTGAAAAGGCAGAAGCAGAAACAGCAGCAGGAGCGTTTTCGCCAGCTAAGGGAACAACAGCAGCAGCAACAACAGCAAGAAGAAGAACAACAACAACAACAGCAACATCAGAAACACCAGGAGCACTTGCACCAGCTCAACAAACAATGGAAACTACCGCAGACCCAAAGCAGCAAAATCCAAGGGCAACAACCCCAGTCGCTCAGTGATATGTCCAGATACGCATTGCTTGCTGGCACTGTTCAAGACAAAAATGGCTGCCATAAAGACATTGATTCAGATAGAGGGGCTTCCAGTGACAATACCAAAAGTTCAAAGAGTAAGAAGAGGAATAAACTTGTGCAAATGAGGAGTACAGGGACAGAGAGAATGCTGGCAGCACAGGAGGTCAGTGAGGAAGAATTTGTCCGCAGTTTGTCCGATCGACTCTCCGCCATGCAGGGGCTAGGTCACAAGGGGAACAACCAGTCTGCCCAGGAGCTTCCGGGGGGATTGATGGAGAAACAGAAGGCGGCAACGAGGAGATGCCAAAACGAAGCTTCCATGGAGAAAAAGCTGGGGCAGGAATCTTTGAATGATACACTACACTCTGGAAAAACACTAGGCAAGGAGGCGAGAGCAGAGTTCGGCTCGCAGCAATGGTATGACAAAAAGTCAAAAGACATGTTTGGATTGGATGTTGGCTTTATGTCACAAGCAACCCAAGTCTTTGAGAATCGCTCAAAGACAAAGAAGGACAAAATGTTAACGTCGGAAATGGAGTCGAAGAGTAGTGGTTCAAAATATCTTCAGGATTTGGTTATCAATATTGAGCAAAACAAGAAACACACTAAAGATCATCTGATGTCTCCAGAAGCCTTGGTTCTTCCAACGGACAATAAACGGGGGAAAATGCCTTGTATGATTTCCAACCAATCGTGTGCCAGCACCTCACAACAGCTGACCATTGACGTGCACAATTCAGCCTTGCAGCGAGAGGAGAGCAACGGCTCAAACGGAGTGGAATTTTTCGCTAAATCCAAGCGTGGAGTTGATACTTCCTCTTCCTCTTCGGACACGACGCCTGTAGCTTCCCCTAGATCGAGCTTGGCCCAAAGTAACGGAAACGTTGAGTGGGAGAGGTCAGAGGTCTTCAAAGCGAAAACCTGTGCAAAGTCCCTCGTAAAGGTAGTCGGACAAAAACTTGCCAGAAAAGCTCTTTCTTCAAAAGCTACAGATATTGCAGTAGAAAAATGTATGTCGAAATCTGCAGGGAGTTGGGAAAAAACAGAGAACGGTGTAAGGGAGAGAACTCAATGTGATGATATTCAGAATAGCCTGGAGTCTTTCCTCGAACAGGCTGAGACATCCGGATCTAAAGACAGGGGTCCCTCTTATCTTGCCAAGTTGACAACGGTCGAATGTTTCAATTCCTGTCAAGCCTTAGGTCCAAGTTCCGCTGTAACTCAAAAACCAACGGGGTCCACCGATACCGGTGCACGTGCCATTTTTACCTCTTCAGCTACAGTCCAGAATCCAATGACCGGAACATCTGCCTTAAATATCAATGCAGGTATACAGACCTCCAACAGGCAGATACCTGAAGGAATAACCACGCCCAATGTAGAGGCCAACACAGTAATAATGACATCCAATTCACAGGTAATTGCAGGCACACAACCAGCCAATGTACGTTCAAACGCAGGCATTCCAATGACAGAGGTGCAGACAAACTCTAGAAGAATTTTCCAAGAGAACCTACTTCCCATCATGTCGTACGATGCTGCGAGCGAGACCTTCAAATCTGTCGGCGGAGATTGGCCTGCGTGGGAACAGGACAGCGGAAACTACGCGGACTTGGCGTGCCCACACCACGACCACCTGCCCCGGGGCGGCTCTGAGATGGAGAATCCACCACACTCCTCCCAACCAGTGCTCCACAGCCCCAAAGTGCTCTTCTCCAGTGACCTTCCCTCCATGGGCTTCAATATGGACGGCTCCGTGGAGCTGATGGCTCGCATTTTGTTGCCGGACGATCAGGACGACGCGTCTCTCGTCGACTGGCTTGAAAACGGAGCCGATGACAGATCTCGGGAAACCTCCTCAGGGCCGGACAATGTTCGGGGAGACCTGCAGACAAACCCAAAATCTCCCGCCGGAGATATCGGTAGGAGGGTCGGACACAGCGCATCGAACCAAACTGAAGTGACCGTTCACGGCAAAGGCAGGCACTTTGCCCGCAGACAGTTAGACTATGGTCAGATTCAAAATGACCAGTCAAGTCCCTGGAGTGAGCGGCTCGGTGACCGGCGAGATGGTGGACGATGTGAACCTGAAGCTAATGCAGATTGTCGGGCGACCAGCAGCGCGATCGATATCGTTCACCAAAGGCACGCGATTTTCAAAGATCTGTCGGGGCCGGCACTGCCGGTGTCTCGCTGCAGGGAAATCCAGCAAAGTGCATCAAACACGACCAGCTGCCAGGGCCTCGATAAAGTTCTGCCTGCCACCTCCAGCCAGCCTGATCTGAAATTAGACCCTCAAACAACATCCAATCTCTCCCCTCATCTTGCCGTAGCTCTTTCCTTCCCATCATCATCGTCATCAACATCATCAGCGTCGTCGTCATCATCATCATCATCCTCATCATCATCATCAGTCCGCTTGGCTGGGATTTTGTCAAGTTCGTCGAGCCAGCAACCTCTAGTCCAGGGGTCATCGTCCTCGTCGTCTTTGTCGATGTTATCATCTTTATTATCAATGTCACAGGAGAGCTCCATGACGGCAGAGATCAAAGTTCCAACACCGCCATCATCACTTTTGGTTGTCTCAGCTGAATCATCATCATCACCGCCACCACCGACAACAGATTCTGTCTTGGTCAGCAGAACCTCCACATTCAACCCAAAGCCTGGCCCACCCATCCATACTAGTCATATTATAAATCAATCACCCATATAGACAGCGTTTCTTGCAGCGTAAGTGTTACGGTCAACGGCACTGCCAGCAACTGTATCAGCAGCAATTCCAGCAGCAGCAAAAGTGTCAGCAGCAATGCTACAATTAGCAGCAAAAGTGTCAGCAGCAATGCTACAATTAGCAGCAAAAGTGTCAGCAGCAATGCTACAATTAGCAGCAGCAGTGTCAGCAGCAATGCTACAGTTAGCAGCAAAAGTGTCAGCAGCAATGCCACAATTAGCAGCAAAACTGTCAGCCTCAGCCTTGTACAGGGCAGCACAGCGACAAGTCTTTCAACGTCAAGCGTACACAACCAAACCGCCCAACCGCCCCTCCTGGATGGACTCCCACAAGGCGACGCCTCTGTCCACACGGGGACAACATCTCCAGAAGTACCGTCCAGAGCGACTGCTTTCACCCCCGGCAAACCTCAAAGCCAAAGCTACGCTCTTCTGCACGGGGAGGTAATTTCCTTCACAGCCTGCCAGAACGGACACAGTTCTTCTCATCTCACCGACCAAAACGCTACCGTAATCTCTGGGAAGGAGTGTTGGCTCTGGGTCTGCGAACTCGAGCCTCGGTTCTCCAAACAAAAGCCTTGAAAATAATTCAAACTCTCAACCGTACCTTTTGAGAAGCAATTGTAAAACTGTGAAGAATTGTGCGCAGGAAAGCTGTGTGAACTCTAAAGACAAAGATTCTGCCAGCAGAGAACAGTTTTCTTCTCGAGATGTCAATTTCATGAAAGACGCAAGCTTTAAGCGTTGTAATTTTTCTTTCGAATCCCATGAGAATGGCAAGTGTGTTGAAAATTCGGATTTAGAGGTAATTCAAGGCGGCGTTCGCGGGGCAGAAAATAGCAGCTGTGATGCTGAAAGATCTGGCAATTATGAAGACAACGATGCCAGAAATGTTGTTTTTTACCTGTCAGAGACGAACGAGGATATCTCAGACTCTGTCAAAGTCCAAGAGCTGCCAATTTGGTCATCATTACCAGCAAAGTCGACCACGGAGCCCAAAGAATCTTTACTTTCCTTCACTGCCAACGATACGAAACCTCCGACATCTGATGTCCAATGGTCTGTGAATCGACCAATCCCTAGTAAAGCTGATCCGCGTCTTGACCAATGGATTGGCGACTCGAAGAGCAGCTGGCAGAGGTCCTGGCAACAGAACCGGTCTCAATCCATCTCTGGTGTTTTGTCGCCGTCGTCACCTTCGTCACCGTCGTCAGCGTTCTCCCCGTCGGACATCGAGATCCAGAAGATCAGACAGGAGGGAACCAAAGACAACGCGCCAAACATCCTCGGAGTTGGATCCCTGGATGACGATATCCGCAAAGTGGTGGCACCTGATGGCGTCAGCTGCGTTAGGGACAGTCCTGGCTGGTCCCATGTCCCCCCTCACCGCACAGTGTCCACTCCTAGCAGGCTGGACGGTGCGGAGGATGGGGGAAACCCGATCCCCGGGCTGGCCCATACCCGCTCCACGGGGCGCCTGGCTCCGAGTCCCAGCATGCACCAGCAAAGCTCGGGGCTGCGTCGCCTGGCCATGCGCAGCTCCTCGATGGTTTTCAACAACCGCACGGGCCTGCCGTCCCAGTCGAGCCCCGCGCCTCTCAAGCGCAAGTCGTCCAGCGGGCGGTTCGACTACGACGCCTCGCTCGTCGGGGCCCGCGCCATACAGGGCGCTCTGTCTTGTTCGGGGCTGGCGACCGGCGGAGAGAAAAGTGGGTCACGGTCAAACCTCAGCCAGACCAAGGCTTTGTCCACAAGCGCGCCGGCCTCGAGCAACTGCCTTCTGGGAAACTTCGAGGAGTCGCTGCTCAACGGGCGGATTTCCCCTGCCGGTGTCGTCGACGGTTTCACCTGTGAGCTCGGGGCGAGCGGTTCATTCTGCCCTGCCCACTTGCGACTTCCTGTGACGGCGTTCTTCTTCTCGTCGCTGTCGGAGGACAATGCCCCCTCGCCTTACCTGGGTCACGTTAACCTGGAGACCGTAGGCAAGCGGGGCTATCACATTCCAAAGAAAGGGACCGTTCAAGTCGTAAGTCTTGACCTTTTTAGTGCTGCAGTCTTGACCTTTTAAGAGCTGCAGTAATATAACTTTTTAGACCCATAGTTCTGTCCTTTTTAGAGATATAATCCTGACCTATTAGACATACAGTCTTGATTTTCATTTACATAAATACAGTTTTGACTTTTTTACTGCTTTAGTCCTGACAATCTGGAGCTGCAAACTTGTCCTTTTTAGAGCTACAGTTCTGTCCTTTTTAGAGCTACAGTTCTGTCCTTTTTAGAGCTGCAGTTCTGTCCTTTTTAGAGCTACAGTTCTGTCCTTTTTAGAGCTACAGTTCTG
>RQTK01000131.1:581059-583559 GCA_003991915.1 Elysia chlorotica
AAAATACTTCTTCTATAACATCTATTACAAATACAACATAAACGTTAACGTACCTAACATTACATACCGCACAAGAACAGGACCCGACCAAAAGTCCGAGATCCCAAATCTCTTCTCTATTTAAAGGTAACATTCGAACTTTCTAGAAACCGCATTACTGACAAAAGCTCACAATGAACACAGATCATGAATACACAAAAAACCAACAAACACAGAACCGGTTCAAAGACACGCACAATGACATTTACAAAACACTATTCAAAATATAACACATGAAAAGCTATCCTAACACACGTAATGCATTTTGTCCATATGCTAGCGATAATGGCGTAGTGGAAGTGAGTTCTATTCGTTCTTCATGCTTTGTAGAAGTAATGCATTTGTCGATATGCTGCTGTAGTGGTGTAGTGGAAGCGAGGCCTATTTTTCCTTCATGGTTTGTACACGTAATGCATTTTGTCCATATGATAGCGGTAATGGCGTTGTTGAAGTGAGTCCTGTTCTTCCTTCATGGTTTGTACACGTAATACACTTGTCCATATGCTAGTGGTAATGTTGTAGTGGAAGTGAGTTCTATTCTTTTTGTATGCTATGTATACGTAATACGTTTGTCCATATGGTAGCGCAAAATGGTGTAGTGGAAGTGAGTTACATATACCTTCTTTCTCCATGCTGAAGTTGTAAAAAGTTTTACAGTTTCCATACTATTAATTTATCCTAGTGGTAAGAACGCGGTGGACGTGAGACTTCTTATTTCTTCATGCTTTGTACACGTTTTTTTTTTCATATCCTAGTGCTTTTAGTTGGGTTGTGTGGATTTGGTTGAACGTCGAATATCAGCACTGCAGGTCTACAGACTATATTTGACTGACTTTAAGTTTTATGTGCTGCCACGCACGAGACAGGTCGGGGATACCATGTGTCCTGTCTCAGCTGGTCATATTTCACTGACACCGACCCAACCGAGAAGTGAACCGGGAACGAAATGGCCATGCTTGAACAACGGACCTATATGTTGTGGTTGTTTTCGAAGACTAACGTCAGAGAATTTGTCACTTGCTGTTACACACAAAATGCTCGGATATACCATGACTCCTGCCTCAGTCCCTCCCATTCTTCTGACACCGACCCAACCAATAGGAGAAGAAATTTTCGGACAACTAGATTTTTTACCAATGGTTGGTTTCGAACCACGGATCTCCCGATCGGGAGACCATTACTCTACCACTATGGCCAATTCGCTCACACCCCAATTTCCCCCACGCAAAGACACAAGCACACACACACACACACACACACACACACACACTAACACAAATGAAGCCAAAGCCAAGATTTATATTAATAGCAATCTGTGAGCGAACGCAATCTTTTTTTTAATTAAAAGGTAGTTCTTCAGTACGCGGTAGGTACAAGGTACTAAAAAGAATGAATATATCATTCCCCTTCTCAGCACATTTCTATTAATAGCAATCTGTGAGCGAACGCAATCTATTATTTTGTTAAAAAGGTAGTGCTTCGGTACGCGGTAGGTACAAGGTATTAAAAAGAATGATTCTATTGCTCCCCTTCTCAGTATTGCTTGCATCCACGTCGCCTCAGGTAACCCTTGTGGCGCTGGGACTTCGCTGGTCGGAGAACTACAAGCAATTCGTGTGGGCGGATTCGGAAGAGGTATGATCAACATAAAAGAATCAGAACAATAAGGGTTAACAGCAATGCCATTAGTAGATAGATTTGGGTTAATTATAACATACTTTCTTTTAGTAAGTCTAATTATTTTTATGTTCATAAGTAATGGGTAACAATACTGATAATAATAAGGGTAATAAATGAAAATAATAATAATAATAATAATAATAATAATGATAATAATAATAATAATAATAATAACACTCCCACCTCACATTCCTTTCTCTGTTGCCGCCTCTTCCCAGGGCGCTAGTTACATCATTCTGACCGGGGTATAGACGCTTCACAGCAGCTAACGAGACTCTACAGCAGGTCGAAATCCATTCAACTTCATTTTTCTTTTCTATCTCCATCACTCACTCCTCTCTCCCTTCATCCGGGGGTTGCGGTGGCCCTGGGGTAGAACATCGGTTTCCGATGTAAAAGGTCCGTGGTTCGAGCCCTGGTGATTTCGCTCCTTACTGGTTGGGTCGGTGTCAGTTTAATGAGACCGGCTGAGAAAGGAGTCATGGTATCCCCGCCCTGTCTCGTATATTGCAGCAATTAAAATTGTCAGACGCTAGTCTTGGAGCCCGTCCACAATATAGCCTACAATTATAGTGCTGATGTTGGACGTTAAACCAACTTAACAACAACAACAACAACCACCACAACAACAACAACAACAACAACAACAACAACAAAAACAACAGCAACAACAAAAACAACAATAACTCAACAACTCAACCGTCCTCACTTTCCCCTCTCAACCTCCCTCACCCCCTCCACTAAGGCAATGTTCACCAACTGGGCTGAAGACGAACCCAAC
>RQTK01000131.1:586059-593447 GCA_003991915.1 Elysia chlorotica
GGTCCTTGCAGTTGCCATGGGTCTGGTGGCATCAATGTTTTTCACTATTGTCCTTACATTGCGAGGGTAAGGAAAAGGAGGATTTTAGTTGAATACCATCTATTGGGATTCATTTGATATTTCAAGTTCTTAACTTATTTATTATATGTGAGTAAAACAGACTTACTTTAAACAGAGCAGTTTAACAGGGTAAATTCGGCATTAAATAAAAAGAATGTGTTAAGATACGAATATTTAACCTTTTTACTGAGCATAAATTTGGATGTCATTAGGTTTCATACTTTTCCAATTAATAGATTCAAGGGGTGAAGTATGTCTATCATTAGCAGCAGCAGTGCTAGCGTAACTGTCAAGATCGAATTATTGATGTATTAAAAGGAGGAAGCAAAATTGTATTAACTGATGGCAATATGAAACCCATTACCACCAACGAGTCCCCAAAACCGGACAAATCCAAGATGGCCGTCACTAACCACTAACATCTGTTAACTATAATATTATTTTTGTTTGATACATTTACACAAAACATGGGCATTAACATTTTTTTTGGTAAGGTTTCGATATTTTAAAATAGCAGTATTCAGCACCTTCAGTTTGTCATTGCTACCAGTTCCACCGCACTATCACTAGCCTAGATTTAGATCTACTGCTTGACATGAGCAAACGCCAGCTCCTAGGCTAGAACTAAAAAAATCGTTACCATTGAAGAAAATGACACAAAAACATTAGCAAGTTTTGTAAAAAAGATAACATTTTAATGAGTTTTTATTTTGTTTTTGTTTTTCAAGCGACAATATCCCCGTGACCCCCGCCCAGAGGAGACAGTCAGGGGCGGCGGCCTCGTTTAGTCTTGAGGAGGGTGTGACCACGGGCTACAGGGCCCAACTCGCGGCCATAGAGGAGGATGCTCACGATGAGGATGAGGCTGAGGATGAAGATACAAACGGAGGGCGAAACAAGACGTTAAACAAGAAGAAGGAATACAATGGGTCAATGGCAGAGTCCAGTGGGCCGCTCGCAGATTACTCCAATGGTGCAGATGCTTAGAGCGTGGTTCACTAGTTTAACCCTTGGTAGTTTTGGGGTTTTTTTAGGCGTGGGAGATGACCTTTTGCACCACATGATTTAAACTTTTCAACTTTTCTCATCACGCCATCGAGATAAAACTTACAAGCCGCTGGTAGTACATGGGCCTAGCTGAAGAGGACCAGCCAGAACCCGTTTCAGTGGAGTGGATATTCTCGGTCCTATAATCCATGGGGAATCAAGAGGCTTAAGCTAGACTAAAACCATCCCGCCACACATATGTTGTTCGGGTTGGAACGCTCTTGTGCTAGCACATTTTTGCATTGATCTGCACACCTTCCATTTCAAAATAATAAAAAAAACAGCTTTTAATTTTTCAATTTTTTTTAAAATTCCTCCAAATAGTGCACACAAAAGGAATAGTCCGAAAACCACGCGATATGAAAAAAAATATGGCGTGTTCCTTGGAGTATTTTTCTAAAAATGTATAAAAGTTGAAAGCTTTGGTTTTTGAGATTTTTGAGATGGAAGGTGTGCATGTCTGTACAATTTTAGGAGGTGCTAGGACAAGAGCGTATCAAAGACACAGCATGTGTGAGCCTATTTTTGGACGCCTTGGTGGGGAGCAAGGCGTCCAAAAATAGAAGGCCAAGATACCGGATTGAACGAAGTGAAAAGATTTTTGCTTACCAAGGGTAAAAGTGATTTTATTTCTTTTAATTCTAAGCATAGATAGGACAGAGTAATACTTAGACTTAGAGAGTATTTTTCAGCCCACACGATCAGCCCACACTGCAAAAATGTGAACTGTTCTATCTGTGTGCGCACTATTTTTTTAAACTCATAAATGATCGATCATTAATTTTTATATATAATGTGTCGCTCTATTGTTGCTTAATACAAGTTGCGCAGTGCGATGCGAAGATGTTCAAAATATAGCTCACTTTGATTCTTGCTACAAGTTTATGTATATTTCGGTGACTTCTTCTTCTATTTTTGGACGCCTTGGTGGGGAGAGATGGGAAAAGTAAAACTTTTAATTCCGCTCGATTTTAAACCTAATTATTGTGTGCGCAATATTTTGGGGAATAGTAGACAATTTGAAAAGGTAAGAGTTTGGATATTTATTCTTGCACGTGTGGGGAGCGATGGGAAAAGGTTAAACTAAAAAGTTAACTGAGAAAAATGTGTAAAACTTAGGCGCCCTACACACGGAAAATATGTGAAGAACGTAGGCGGCCCACACACGTTAAAACTTTTCATCGATAGTATTGACGTCAAACTCTTCTACGCCTTTCTTTTTAATCGTGTAAAGGCGGTACTGGTGATCTTAAAATTATTGACGGCTAACAGTTACTATTCTATGGATTTTTTTTTATTATTATAGAGACGATATTGGTTTGCGCTCGAAAGTATTTACACCAGATTTTCATACATAGTTCTAACAGTTTAAAAGCTGTATATTTGCCCTCAAATGCATTCACGTTAAACTCGCCATTCTTTTTTTTAACATTGTAAAGGTGTTTTGGTGGCCTTAAAAAGTATTGATGCCAAATTTTTAAAGCTTTTTGATCCTGTAAAGATAATAATGGGGTCCTAAAGGTTTTGACGTCTAGTTTCAGTTGATTTTTTCTCAAATTATTTAGCGTGTGCATATGTGTGTGTGTTTGTGTGTGTGTGTGTGTATGTGTGTGTATGCATTTAGAAATATTTTGCCTCAAACTCATCATAAGCTTTTTCGACGCTTACGGGGAACAAGAGCAGGATGAAATTGTTTTGTTTTGTCCATTGCCATTCATAGACTGTCCATTGTACTAAAATATTGAGCGTGTGGGGAAGGCGTAAAACTGTCAAAAAACCGAGCGTCAGTAATATTGTTGAACATAGTTATTTCGCGCGTGTATGCGCCTCTTTATTAGGAGAGCCACCTAACATGATATATGAAAGTGGAAGTTTGAATAGATAGATCTAGGTTAATTTTTTTTGAATAGATCTTGGGTAGTAAGGGTTGGGAAGAACTGGCTCAAGTGGTGGAGTGTGTGAGATCCCCGGTTCAAAATCCACGACCAGTCAAATAAAAATGAATTTGTTCGATTTTGTCCCCTGATATTTCGGTCGGTGTGGTTATAGTGTGAGCGGCTAAGACCTTGAGTCATTCTCTCCCCGCACTGTAAAATGTGTGACTGCATATGAATGATGAAATTAACGGACGTTAGTCTTGGAATTCGTCGGTTACAATCATACCCTATAAAGTGTTGGCGTTGGGAACCAACAAAACCAAAACCAAAACAAAAAAGAAGCCAAACAATTACCCTTTTCGTCTTTTTTGTTATGTTTTCCTCTTTAATTTGTTCTTAGTTTGTTTTCACCACAATCCCCTGCTTATTCGTCTTAATTGTAAAGAAATCTTAAGGTTACATAATTTTCTAGGGGTTTTTAGTACAACGTCGTAACAATATGCGACGCGTCGAAACAAAATGCGAACAAGAAAGCTTACGACGAATCGTGGCAAAATGCGAATTAGAAGGCTTACTACGCTTCGTAACAATATGCGAACTAGAAGGCTTACTACGCTGTAACAGATTTGCTGGTGATAGTGGTAATCTGTTAGGCTCTGTTTGTCTAGGGGTATTAAAATATTCACAGCCAATCACACGACTCGTCCATAGAAAATAAATCCGAAGTCCGCAAGTAACAATTGCAAACTGTTTAATCCAGCAAAAACGCTTTGTAACAATATGCGAACTAGAAGGCTTACGGCGTGTCGTAACAAAATGCAAATAAGAAGGCTTACTACGCGTCGTAACAAAATGCGAATAAAGAAGGCTTACTACGCGTCGTAACAAAAATAATGCGAATAAGAAGGCTTACTACGCGTCGTAACAAAAATAATGCGAATAAGAAGGCTTATTACGCGTCGTAACAAAAATAATGCAAATAAGAAGGCTTACTACGCGTCGTAACAAAAATAATGCGAATAAGAAGGCTTACTACGCGTCGTAACAAAAATAATGCAAATAAGAAGGCTTACTACGCGTCGTAACAAAAATAATGCGAATAAGAAGGCTTACTACGCGTCGTAACAATAATTATGTGAACTAGAAATCGTACTACAAGTCGCAAGCTACCAAGACGTTGTTCTTATGACCCCTTAAAAATAAAAATGTAATAAAACATGTCACCAAAAAAGGTACTAATAAATATGTTGATGATAACCACGATTGAAATAAATATAATCATGATCATTATCCTTCACCCGTGACAGGTTTTATCACACGAACCAAAGAGATCCATCCGTTTTCATTTTAAATTATATTTTTAACAAGACTAGTTGAAGGCTCGCGAATTCGCGGGATTAAAAGTTTAAATTAATACCCATGGTGGCATTGATGTTATGTTAACAGAAAATATTGTAGTCACCATTATAATATTAATGCCGATTTGAAGACAACATTATTGGTGTAGCTTGTCATAGCCATAGAGCTCTCTGATGGCGGTGCCAATGTAAATTGCAAACCAATATAGCGTTTAACTCTTGACATAGCTACATACAACTAACTGTGAGTGAAAACTGACTGTGGTAGATAAATTCAACTTTTGTCCTCATCTACACCAAGTTATGCGAATTCGAAAACTGAATTGTAACTGAATGTAATTTCGAAAATGTCAAGATTCTGCAGTATCCCCCACAGACAGCTGGTGTAAATTTACTTGACCATTGGCTCAGCATAGTGAGGATGTTTCTGTGGGCCACAATTTTGTGTCACAATTTTGGCATGTCTTTGTCATTCCACCCATATTGTGGGGAACAGTATTGATATTGTCATTGTTTGGGGCAGTTGGCAGTGTAACTGTAGAAGCTGTCTGACTGATGTTAGATGGAGGCGTTAATGGTGATGTAGATATAGAGCTAATCTGTGTGGGTCTATCTGCTTTTTGTGGTGGTGTAGCAGATCTGAATCTGGGTCTACGTTGTGGAGATCTAGATCTGCGTCTGCTTTCACTTTCTACCAGATCTAAATCTAGATTTTGACCAGTATCAAAAGACCTAGATGTGGATGGTTAATCAAGTGATGTCTGTGATTGTGTGGTTGAGGGAATCTGATTTAGGTTGAGTGTTGCTGGATCGTTTTAAACGACGCCATCGTAATAGATTTAATCTAGATCTAGATCTATATCTTCCACTATTAAATTTCGCTCATGCGAGATTTGAATCATGTTTCTTGTTTAAATAAATCAGATCAATATTCTAGATTCTATTGTTTTTAATTGACTGGGTAAGTTTGCGGTGATAAACTTTTTAGAATTACCGCAATGAGTACTAATTGTTTTTAATATATAGATAAAAATAAGAAGGTTTAGAATGAGTATAAAGCTACCGCGACGTTGTACTTACGGCCTTAAATACTAATGTAAACATCACGAAAGGAATTGCATTGGTTTTTTTTAATAATGAATATTGCTTTAAACAATGTTGGGATAGTTCTATATCACTTGTAGTATTTTGTGAAACATAGGATATATCTTCGTGTCTCACTTGTGTCATTGTAATCCTCTGGAAAACACTATTGTAATATCTTTTGAAAAGCACACTGTTTAAGCTTTTGGACAATACTATTAAAATTATTTTTCGAAAATACTAATAATTATAAGTAATACTTTAAGCAATAACTATCTTATTAATTTTCTGGACAGTGCAATAATTTCAATAATAATTTCTGGACAATGATGTTATATTAACGTTCTCGACAATACTAAAATATTATTTTTTGGAACATTCTCAAATGTATAAAAAGAAAAAAACTAACCCCTGTCTACACTGGTCTTTTCCTCATTTAGTGAAAAAACCAATACAGGTGATTACAGCGAAGGAATATGTAGTAAAGGAAGCTTCTATTACCGAAATTGTATTTTAATACACACCTATATTTTTGTTTTACAAAAGATGCATTTACTACCACACATTTCATGAATCCGAACAGGCAATTATATCAACACACAAACGTGTATTTTATTACTACACATATGCATCATACTCATGTAATTTCATCGGCACGTAGCCCTATATTTATTAACCCACATATTTTTACATAATCGCCAGTTATTTATTAAGATATATGTATTTATTAGTACAAATTAATGCATAGTAAAGTCTAATATGTATTTGTGAACACTGAATGACATTTTCTAACATATACTTTCATTTACCCGGATGTATTCATTAATACCACTATGTTTATTAACAACCATAGATTTTTACCAAAACATGTAATGATGTATAGCATACAAGTATTTACTAACCCACATTATATTGATGAATAAACATAAATTCATCGACGCAAATTTATATACAAACACATTCATTTAATTACTACACATGTATTTACTACAGCACACATATTAATTTACTGCCACACATGTATTTGGTGACAGAAATAATTATGTATTTTAATACACACGCATACATTAACACACAATATTTAAGTACCCAAAAAGATTTCTTCACTACCTTTTTACAAAACATTATGATACCGTTCAGGCTGCCGATGACAGGCTAACATCTTGGTTGAGTTGCAGTTCTAGTTGAGTTGGTTTAACGTCCAACGGCAGCACTATATATTCGATATTGTGTACGGGGGCCCAAGACTGGCGTCTGACAATTTTATATGTTGCCACACACGAGACAGGGTGGGGATGCCATGACTCCTGTCTCACTCAGTCACATTAGACTGACATCGAACCAACAAGTAAGGAGCGAAATCATCAGGGCTCGAACTCAGACTTTTTGTGTCAGAAGACGATGTTCTACCCCAGGGCCACCGCGCCCCCCCTAAACATCTTGGATTGACAAACTACATGTAAAGATGTAGCATAACAATACTATTTATTTATTATAGATAGCCAAAAAAATTTTTTTTTAAATAAAATTATAAAGATTATTTTTTTTTCTTTCTCCCATTAAAAATACTAATTTATCATAAATAACTATCTGTACACTTCTTTTAAGTTATGTCCTAAAACATTTCGGATAATATTCAAAACTAAAGACTATGATAGCTGCTACAAGTTTGTTTGTAAATATGGGCGTTTTCCGATAGGACAGGTGTCACTAGTTTTGCAGTAAATAACAAGACTTTGTTGTAGCGGTGAAGCACAATATCGTCAGGCTCATTCCACAATTCTTCCCGAATCATTTTTTATGTTCTGAGACACACTAGTTTTTGTTGTTGTTTACAAAGTATAATGCATATGGGACAAATTAAAACTCAGAAAAAAATTGCAAAGAGAAGAAGAAATAGAAGAAGAAGAAGAAGAAGAAGAAGAAGAAGAAGAAGAAGAAGAAGAAGAAGAAGAAAAAGAAG
>RQTK01000131.1:602401-631282 GCA_003991915.1 Elysia chlorotica
AGTAGTAGTAGTAGTAGTAGTAGTAGTAGTAGTAGTAGTAGTAGTAGTAGTAGTAGTAGTAGTAGTAGTAGTAGTAGTAGTAGTATTTTTTCAACTTACATACTGCTTCACCCTCAGTTGATGTTTCTGGGGGTTTATAGCATTCTGTGAAAAAAAGTTTAATACTAGGCTATAATATTATTTTGTGAATAAACGTAAATATTTCATTCTTTTCCTGGTAGAAGTTGAGTATCTTATTGTAAACAAAAATCTTATTTTCTAGGTTTACTATCTTCTTCTCTCTGTCTCTCTCTTTCTTTCTCTTTTTCTTGTCTCTAATTCTTTTTTTATCGCTATTTTTTCCTCTCTCACTCCAAGTTTCAAAATTTAGCTTTACACATCACTAACATTTCTTTTTTGTTGTCTTTCTGTATGTCTTCCTCTCTCACTCTCTTTCTCCCTCTGTCTTTCTCTATCTATCTCTCTCTAGCTCTCTGTCTCTTTATCTCCATCTCTTCCTCTCATTCTCCTTCTTTTACTCTCGAACCCCAGACTAACACAGTTTTATTTCTCTCTGTCTCTTTCCTTGTGTCTCTCTCCCCTCCCTAACTCTCTTCTCTCTCGCTTTCTCTTTTTTTCTTCCTTTCCCCGTCCCCTCTCTCAGTTTTTTTCTTTTTTTCTCCCATTCCACATCTCTCCTCTCTCTCTCTCCCTTTTCATTTTATCCCAGTTTCGAACCCTAGTGTAACACGCCACTGACCTGTATCACAGCTCATGCCTGGAGTACACACAAGACAGGAGCCGTTTTCCGGATCACAGATTTCATCTACACACAATGAACAGCAGGGCTGAGTGCAGTTGGGACCCCAAAACTTGCTCTGACATTCTTCTGGCTTTTCTAGAAAAATATCATTTATGTAGAAAATGAGATGAGAAGGATGATGGTAATGACAAAGTTGGTCGTTCTGTAAAGCAGGTAACCAGCCAACGTTGCGATGATAATACGTAATACTATTTTTCGATATATAAACCACAAAAACTACTAAGACTAAAAACGTCAACAATCTAAACTCAACCGAATTATATCGCGTACGTGTTAAAGGTGACTATAGAAGTTTGTTTGAAAAACGAAAAGCTTAAATTTTCAACAAAAAACAAACAAAACAAAAAAAAAAAACAACAACAAACAAACATATTTATTTATTTTGGTTAAAAAATAATAATCATATCCATTTTGGTAATTGTTTTTATCTTTACTGACTAAAAACATATAAATTTTTAAAACTCTAAAGAATAATGTGAGTTTTTGAACATTGCTGCAAAAGCATTGTGACTCTGTTCAGTTAAGCAGTAAACGGCTAAAAGAATTGTGCGACGATGCTTCGTTAAAGTGGGTCCCTGTTACATGGCAATTTGTTGAATATACCTCACAATGACTTGGACAAGCTATCTTGTCTACATTCACGAAATAATAAATGCTAGAAAGCCTTTGTAGAAATGTAACGGTTAAACTTTATTAGTAAACACCCTGTCTGAGGGTTAAGAATATAACAAAAAATGTCTAGATCTAAAAAAATTCCATGGCAACTATACAACAGAAAATAAAAGCGTTCAATGCAGCAAGATGTTTAAAAATGAGCTTAAAGAGTTAGCACAAATACAAACATTTCTCCATCTACAAAACTTTTCCCATAATCTTCATCGCGGTCTGCTCTTGTTCATAAGCAAGACACAGATTTAAACAACAGCAAAATAACAGCGTTTACTGCGGCAAGATGTTCAAACACGAGCATAAAGCGTATGCAAAAAAACAAACTTTGTTCTCTCTACAAAACTGTTTAACAATGTATATTGCGCCCTGCTCTTCTTTATAAGCAACACACAGATCAAGAAATCTCAAGGCCTTCTAACTCATTCGAAAAACACTGCAAAACATTTCAGCCCTTATCATACCTATATTATTTATATTTTAATCCCTCTCTTTTAAGCCTGCACTGACTTTGGGGATATTCTCGAATTTTCTAAATTTCCATCGCTGCAAACAGCGAATGTCGTGAACACTACTCACCCCATTACATTCTGTATACTTCCTTTTTATCATGGACTTACTTAGTACCTGATTCTCGAATACACCGAATTTAAGGCGACTCTACTGTCATTGAACTATCTTTTTTGAAAATATTGTGTTTCTGTTAATTTTATTTTATAAGGAGTTTTTTTTTAAACCCAAATTCTTTTATGCTTGAACTCGTGCCACTATCTATACTATATTTTTGGTGGTATATCCAACCCAACGTTTACTGACAGACAGCTTATCTTATCTTAATAATTATATCTGTTTCCGTAAAATTAGTCCATTACAAACTTAGTCGACACTTTAACTAGACTGTGATACTTACGAGTCGTATCTTGACTTTCTGAATCGTTTTTATGGGTCTTATTTGTGCCTTGGTAGCAATCTATATGAAGGAAAAGAAAAAATTAAGTGTGGTAAGACCCCAGGTTACACGTAACAAACAACTGTACTAGTGCTCTTCCTCTTTCTCCCCCTCTCTCTTTCTCCCCCAACCTTTCTTTTAATCTCTTTTTCAAATTCCAGACTAACAAACCATTGACTGTGTATATCTTTCTGTCAGTCTGTTTTTCTTTCTGTAGCTCTTTCTCTCCCTATCTCTCCTTTCTCTCTCTTTCTCTTTCCCAATGTGTCTTTCTTGCCCCTTCTCTCCTTTTATTCTTTAACTTTCTATCTATTTTTCCTTTCTCTGTCTCTCCCTCTGTCTCTATTTCTGTCTGTCTCTGTATCTATGTGTCTGTTTGCATGTCTTTCGGTCTCTCTCTTTTTATCCCTCTCACTCTCTATATCACTCCCTTTTCTCTCTCCCAGTTTCGAACCCTAGCCTATACGACATACCACTGACCTATAGCACAGCTTTCGCCTGGAGTACACACAAGACAGGAGCCGTTTTCCGGATCACAGATTTCATCTACACACAATGAACAGCAGGGCTGAGTGCAGTTGGGACCCCAGAATTCGCTCGGACATACTCCTGTTTATTAAAAAAATACTATGGAATTTATTATTACCTTTAAATGATCTAAACATATCGTTTTATTGTTACAAGTAACACCATTTTACAATTTTGCGCTCGTTTTTATGTTTGAGGGAGATGTTTTTGACAAGTATAATCTTCATCGCGGTCTGCCCTTATTCATAAGCAACACACAGATCTATACATTTCTAGGCATGTACCGACTTTGAGGGTATTCTGTTTTTTTTTTCCTCCTAAAATCCAAGCCCGTCGCCGCAAATAGCTGATTTCGTGAACACTACTCACTACATTACATTCTCTGTAATTTCTTTTTTTCTTATGGACTTACTTAGCAGCTGATACTCAGATACGTTGACTTTAAGCAAGTCTTTTGTTATTGAAGTAAGTTATTTTAATAATATTGTGTTTCTGTCAATTTTATTTTATAGTAAAGTTTTGACTTTTTTCAAACACAGAACCTTTTATTCTTGAACTCGTGCCACTTTCAATATTATATTTTTGCATGTTCATCCAACCGAAAGTTTACTAAGAGATAGTTTTTCTTATCTTAAATTGTCTGTTTCTGTAAAGTTAGTCAATTACAAGCTTAGTTAATACTTCAACGAGACTGTGATACTTACGAGTCGTACCTTGACTTTCTGAATCGTTTCCATGGATCCTATGTGTGACTTTGTAGCAATCTGTATAAAGGACGAGATAAAAGAAAGTATGGTAGGACACCCAGTTACGCCTGTATGCATGAACAATAACCAGCAAACCCCGTTAACAAATGACTGTAACCATGGGTGCTTAGTTAAACGCTTACATAAACAACAACCATGAAACCCCAATTATGAAATACTACGACCCCACTTACCTAGTTATATGCTTAACTAGATTAAATTACATGTATATCTGTCCGCATCGCACTGTGTCCAACCACATTTAGGTCATTGGGCAGGAATTTCTCAGGCAAGACGACGAGATCAGGTTGTACTCAATCGAGTCCGACTTGGACATTCTCATCTTACTTACGCTTTTCTACTGAGAGGAGAAGAGCCTCCAATGTGTCAAACCTGCAACTGTCAATTGTCCATTCGTCACATTCTGGTTGATTGTCCGATTTTTTTTACCGGGAAAGAAATGTGTACCTGGCTTCCAAGCCATTAGAGAGCATATTCACTTATGTTAGTCCTCAGCGCCTACTGAGGTACCTGACGGACATTGGTGTATATAGTAAAATTTAACTGTGATACTCCTACACATGGATCTTTTAAACCAATTTATATACCCTTTACTTTTAACCAAACCTTTTACGCACAATTTTTGTGTTTGTACTACTCAGATAGATAAAGGAGTCACCGTTGCTTCTAGTAAAATGAATTAACTGTATTAGGACATTGTGGGCAAAACAAAGCCGTTACAATGCTGACGTGCCGTAAAACAACTCACTTACTCACTCCCTCATTCACCCAGCCGCCGGGGGCAAATGGCTCAAGTGGTAGAGCGTTGGTCTTCTGATTAGGAGGTCCGCCATTGGAAATGCACGGTACGTAACATATCTATTTTCGAATGTCCACCTTACTGGTTGATTTCAGTATACCTGTGATCTGCTGAGACAGGTGTCCAGGTTTGCCAGCCTTGTCTAGTGTGTTGCAGCACATAAAGTGGTCAGATATCAATGTTGGGGCCCGTCCACAATACAGTTTATATTGTACTTTTTTTGTTGGACATACAATTTTCCATCCACGCCGCATGTTGTATGGGTTGATAAGGTCTTATGCTCGCACCTCTTTGTATTAATGTGCACTCCTTCCATTTTGAAATGATACAAACCAACGCTCTCTTCCTCTCTCTCTTTCTCTCTCTCTCTCTCTCTCTCTCTCTCTCTCTCTCTCTCTCTCTCTCTCTCTCTCTCTCTCTCTCTCTCTCTCTCTCTCTCTCTCTCTCTCTCTCTCTCTCTCTCTTTCTCTCTCTCTCTCTTCTCTCTTCCTCTTCTATCTCTCCCTTTTCATTTCTTTCACAGTTTAGAACCCTAGCTAACACACCACTGACCTGTATCACAGCTTTTGCCTGGAGTACACACAAGACAGGAGCCGTTTTCCGGATCACAGATTTCATCTACACACAATGAACAGCAGGGCTGAGTGCAGTTGGGACCCCAGAATTCGCTCGGACATTCTTCTGGCTTTTCTAAAAAAATATCATTTTTGCAGACAATGAGATGAAGCGGATGAAAGTTATAAAAACGTAATCTTTCTTTAAGACAACGCTTACGAAAACTTGTTAACGTTGCACAGATAATATTGTATCATTATTTCGATATCACCTAATCCAAATTGAGACTAAAAAACGTCAATCTTCTGAACTTAAAGGGAAAATAAAAATATCGCATACACGTTATAGATGAGTATAGAAACATATTTGAAAGATAAAAAGCTCAACTTTTTTAATATTTCAAACAAAACCCCAATCTTTTATTTTAAAATAATAATAATAATAATACGTATTTTAGAAAAACCCTAAATATAGAATGTATTTACATATTATAAAGATTAAGAAATATATTTTTCGAATCTGCAAAAAAAAAAAATCAGCAACTATTCTATTTTATGATCTTTTATGATTTTTGAAACCCTAAAATTATCTTGAATTTTTAAGCATTGATGGCAAAGTCATTGTGATTCCATTGAGTTAAGGTAAGACAGAGAGGGCTGAAGAACACTGTATAGCGATGCTTTGATAAAGTAGTTCCGTGTTACATACCGAATTGTTAAATATAATTCTTAATAACTCGAATTAAATATCGTGTTAACCTTAACGAAATAATTAATGCTAAAATATTATTGTGTTTATGTTAACTTTATTTCATAATAAATTTTTGAGGTTTAAAAAAAACCCAAATCCTTTTATTAATGAACTCGTATAACTGTAAATATTAAATTTGTGCTGGTATATCCAACCGAAAGTTTACTTATAGGTAGTTTATCTTTTCCTAAATTGACTTTTTCTGTAAAAACTAGCCTTTTTGTCAATACTTTAACGAGACTTAGATGCTTACGAGTCGTACCTTGACTTTCTGAATCGTTTTTATGGGTCTTTTCTGTGCCTTGGTAGCAATCTATATGAAGGACAAGAAAAAATTAAGTGAGGTAAGACGCCCAATTACGCGTAGATACACATACAATAAAGAGCAAACGCCATTCACAAACAACTGTAACAATAAGTATCTAGTTCTCTCTCTCTCTCTCTCTCTCTCTCTCTCTCTCTCTCTCTCTTTCTTTCCCACCCTTTCTTTCAATCTTTGTTTCATATCCCAGCCTAACACATCATTGACTCTGTCTATATGTCTGTCACTCTCCGTCTCCCTATCTTTCCGTTCTCTCTCTTACTCTTCCCCTATGTGTCTTCCTTTCGCCCTCTCTCCTTTTATTCTTAACTCTCTATCTATTTATCCTTTCTCTGACTCTCACTCTATCTCTATTTCTGTCTGTCTCTGTATCTATGCGTCTGTTTGCATGTCTTTCTGTCTCTCTCTTTTTATCTCTCTCTCACTCTCTATATCACTCCCTTTTCTCTCTCCCAGTTTCGAACCCTAGTGTAACATACCACTGACCTGTATCACAGCTTTTGCCTGGAGTACACACAAGACAGGAGCCGTTTTCCGGATCATTAACTCTCTATCTGTTTATCCTTTCTCTGTCTCTTTCTCTCTTCCTCTGTCTCTCTTTCTGTCTGTCTCTATCTCTGTGTGTCTGTTTGTCTGTCTCTCTTTCTATCTCTCCTTCCTCTCTATATCACTCCCTTTTCTCTCTCCCAGTTTCGAACCCTAGCCTATACGCTATGCCACTGACCTGTGTCACAGCTTTTGCCTGGAGTACACACAAGACAGGAGCCGTTTTCCGGATCACATATTTCATCTACACACAATGAACAGCAGGGCTGAGTGCAGTTGGGACCCCAGAATTTGTTCGGACAAACTTCTGGCTTTTCTAAAAAAAAATACCATTGATGTAGACCATGAGATGAGGATGATAAAACGTTAATCGTTCTTTAAGACAGTGCATACGTAAATCAATTAACGTAGTACAGATAATAGTGTATCATTAATTCGATAAACTGATCATTGAATAAAAATTGAGACTAAAAACGCCAATCTTCTTAACTCAACGAAAAAAATAAAAAATATCTCGTATATGTTATATAAAAATATTTTAAAAGATAAAAAGGTTAAGTTGTTTTAATCCTTCAAACAAAAACCTATATTTTTAAGTAAAAAAATACTCCTTTTAGAAACACCTTAGAAATAAAATGTATATATTTATATACTCTAAAGTTAAAAGGTTATAGTTTTTTTGTTGTTTTTTTTATAAAAAAAAAGTATATCTTTATTGAATCAAAACAAAAGCTGCATTAAAAAAAGAACCTAAATAAGAATGTATATAATTATTTTTTTGAAATTAAAAAAAACGGGAGTTTTCAAATTTGCATAAAAAAATATTTTGATCTTAATGGGTTAAAGTATATGAATTTTGAAAACCCTAAAATTAGCGTGGATTTATAAGCACTGATGGTAAAATCAATGTGATTCCGTTGTGTTAATGTGAGAGAGAAACGGCTATACAAAATTGTTTAGCGATGCTTTGGTAAAGTGGTTCCTAGTTACATGCCGATTTGCTGAATACACTTCTTAATAACTCGAATAAAATATTTCCTCAACATTAATGAAATAAATAATGCTAGTAAGCCTTTGTAAAAACGTAAAAGTTAAACTAGCTTTATTAATAAACACCCTGTATTAGGGTTAAGAATAGAACTCAAAAATGTCTAAATGGATACTTGGAAATCTATTTATATTTTTAATGGATTTAAACAACAGCAAAATAACAGCGTTCACTGCAGCAATATGTTCAAACACGAGTATAAAGCGTAGGCAATAACACAAAATTTTTTTCTCCCATACAAAAACTGTTTAATACTGTATATAGCGCTCTGCTCTTCTTCATAAGCAGTACACAGATCTAGAAATCTCTTTTTACCTTTTTTACCTTAGGCCTTTTACCTCATAAGAAAACACTGCAAAACATTTCAGATCTAATCATACTTATATTGTTTAATCCTTCTATTTTAAACCTGCACCGACTTCGGGGATTTTATTGAATTTTCTAAATTTACGTCGCTGCAAACAGCTGATTTCGAGATCACTACTCATCCCAGTACATTCTGTGAAGTTTCTTTTTTGTTATGGACTTACTTAGTAGCTGATACCCACATATGATGAACTAAAGGCCCGTATTTTGTCATTGAAAAATATTTTTTAACAATATTGTGTTTCTGTTAACTTTATTTTGTTATAAATTTTTGACGTTTTTAAAAAACCCAGATCCTTTTATTCTTGAACTCGTGCAACTGTAAATATAAAATTTGTTTAAGGTATATCCAACCGAAAGTTTAATTAAAGATAAATGAAAGTGTATCTTATCTTAATATATCTGTTCTTTAAAATTAGTCTGTTACAAACTTAGTCAACACTTTATGGTGACTGTTGTACTTACGAGTCGTACGGTCACTTTCTGAATCGTTTTTATGGGTCTTATTTGTACCTTGGTAGCAATCTATATGAAGGACGAGAAAAAGTAGTTTGTGGTGTGGTAAGATGCCCAGTTACGCGCAGATACACAAACAATAACCAGCAAACCCCACTAACAAACAATTATAGCCATAAGTATCTAGTTATCTCCCCCCCACCCTTTCTCTCAATCTCTGTTTCAAATCCCAGCCTAAGAATTCATTGACTCTGTCACTATATTTTTCTTTCTGTAACTCTTTCTCTCCCTATCTTTCCTTTCTCTCTCTTTCTCTTTCCCTATGTCCCTTCCTTCCCCCGTCTTTCCTTTTATTCTTTAACTTTCTATCTATTTCTCCTTTCTTTGACTCCGTATCTCTCTCTGCCTCTCGTTCTGTCTGTCTCTGTCTCTATGTGTCTGTTTGTCTGTCAGCCTGTCTCTTTCTATCTCTCTCCACCTCTCTATATCAGCCCCTTTTCTCTCTCCCAGTGTAACACGCCTCTGACCTGTATCACAGCTTTTGCCTGGGGTACACACAAGACAGGAGCCGTTTTCCGCATAGCAGATTTCATATACACACAATGAACAGCAATGCTGAGTGCAGTTGGGACCCCAGAATTTGCTCGGACATACGCCTGGTTTTTCTAACAAAACATCATTTATGTAGACAATGATTAACATTAATTATTTCTTTAAGACAGGGCATACGTAAGTCAATTAACGTAGTACATATAATTGCGTAGCATTATTTCGAAAAAAAGATCACTAAATAAAAATTGAGACTAAAAAACGCCAATCTAAACTCAACGGAAAAAAAAATAATCATGTACATGTTATAGATGAGTATAGAAAATTATTTGAAAGATAAACAGTTGAAGTTTTTGAACCTTTCAAACAAAAATCTATATTCTTTTATAAAAAATACGCATTTTAGAAGCCCTAAAATAGAATGTATATATAATAAAAAATAAACAAATAAAGGCAGTTTGCAGTGTAACTGTAGAAGCTGCCTGACTGATGTCAGGCGGAGGCGTTAGTCGTGATGTAGATCTACATCTCATACGTGTGGCTCTATCTTCTTTTCGTGGTGGTGTAGCAGATCTAAAACGGTGTCTACGTTGTGGAGATCTTGAGCTATATCTGTTTTTACTTTTTCGTAGATCTAAATCTAGATTTCGACCAGTAGGCCTAGATATGGATGGTTGATCTAGTTTTGTTTGTGATTGTGTGGTTGGGGGGATTTGGTTTTGATTGGGTGTTGCTGCTAAGTATCTGGATCGTCATAAACAATGTAACTTTATCTCACTTGCCATCGTTAAGGATCTAATCTAGATCTAGATCTTCCTCAATCTAATTTCGCTATATGATACAGTTGAGTCATGCTTCTTGGCCAAATAATTCAAATTTAGTTTCTAGATTATTCCTGAGTCAGGCGCCTTTATTTTTAAGTGACAGGGTAAGTCTGCGGTGATAAACTTTTTAGAATGAGCGCTCTCAAGTGCCCAAGGGCACACCGTTTTTTTTTTGTTTTTTTTCCGAAACGCGCTACTTCTACAAAAAATAGAAGAGGAAAGAGATTTACCTCATAATGCAGATTGGCTTTTGCGGGAGGGGTACATTGCATTTTTTTAATGAAACATGAAAGGTCTAATAAAACTTTGCTTTTGAAAAATTGGTGGTCACCGCTCTAATCTGATGTATAGTGTTTCATAAAAATATGTTTTGTAATTTTCAAGTGATTGAGTAAGTCTCTAGAGATGGGCAAAATTCGAAGCCGGGACCCCATAATGGGCACTAAATTTTTATATATATATATAAAGTTATAGTTTTTAAATCGGCAAAAGAAAAAAAAAGTTCTATCTATATTAAATCAAAAAAATATATGCATTTTGGAGGGAATAATCCACCTAAATAATAATGTAGATATTTATTTAAAAAAAATAAAAAACGGGAGTTTCAAATCTGCAAAAAAAAGTGTTTATCTTAAGGTTTCTTTTGTTAACCCTAAAATTAGCGTGATATTAATAGCATTGATGGCAACATCATTGAGATGTCGATGAGTTTGAGTGAGACAGAAACGTCTGAAAAACATTGTGTACATTCTGTGTAATTTTTTATTTCTAATTTACTTACATAGTAGCTGATTCTCAAATAGGCTGAGAAAGACGATAGCAATGTCATTGGCCCATACTTAAAAAAATATTGTGTTCCTATTAAATTTTTTAAAATAAAGTTTTTTTTTGTTCAACCCAAACTAAAATAATTAGTCAACTGCAAACTTAGTCAACACTTTATGGAGACTGTGGTACTTACGAGTCGTTCGGTGACTCTGTGAGATGTTTTTATGGGTCTTTTTTGCACCTTTGTAGCAACCTGTATAAAAGAAGAGAAAAAATAAAGTATGGTGAGACGCCCAAATTTGCGCTTATAAAATGTATATATATATATATACATCTCTCTCCCTTTATCTCTCTTTTTTCTCTTTTTTTCTCTCTTTTTCTTTCCCTTTTTACTCTTCTTTCCACCCTCTTCTCACCTCTCTCTCCTTTTTATCAGCACTTCACTGACCTGTATCACAGCTTTTGCCTGGGGTACACACAAGACAGGAGCCGGTTTCCGGATCACAGATTTCATCTACACACAATGAACAACAGGCCTGAGTGCAGTTGGGACCCCAGAATTTGCTCGGACATACGCCTGGTTTAAAAAAAAAAATATATCATTTATCTAGACAATGAAATGCGGAGGATGATGATTATGATCACTAAATAAAAATTAAGACTAAAAAACGCCAATCTTCTTAACTCAACCGAAAAAAAAAAATCTTCTACATGTTATAGATGAATGTAGAAAATTATTTAAAAGATACAAAGTTGAAGTTTTTAAATCTTTCAAATAAAAATCTATATTATTATTTTAAAAAAATACGCATTTTAGAAACCCTAAAAATAGATTGAATAATGACATTGATTATATGTTAACATAAAATGGTTGAACAAATGCTGTATTGTTATTGTTTGGGTTAGTTTGCAGTGTAAGTGCAGAAGCTGCCTGACTGATGTCAGGTGGAGGAGTTGGTCGTGATGTAGATCTAGATCTAATCCGTGTGGCTCTATCTTCTTTTCGTGGTGGTGCAGCAGATCTAAAACTGTGTCTACGTTGTGGAGATCTATAACCATATCTGTTTTCACTTTATCATAGATCTAGATCTAGATTTCAACTAGTATCAGTAGGCCTAGATATGTATGGTTGGTCAAGTTTTGTTGTTAGTCTGTGGATGGACAGATTTCATCTACACACAATGAACAGCAGGGCTGAGTGCAGTTGGGACCCCAGAACTTGCTCTGACATACTCCTAGTTTTTCTAGAAAAATATCATTGTAGACAATGAGATTAGGGAGGATGAAAGTAATAAAAACGGTATTCGTTTTTAAGACAGGGCATATGTAAACTGATTAACGTTGAGGTGATAACACTGAAAAAAATTGAGACTGAAAAGACGTAAATCTTCTATACGCAACAGAATTATATTGCGTACGTTTTTTTATATTTTCGAATATTCTAAATTTCCGTCTCCACAAACAGCTGGTTTTGAGAACACTATTCACCCCAGTACATTCTGTGTCGTTTTTTTCTTTCTAATGGACTTTCCTAGTACTTGATTCTTAAATACACTGAATTTAAGGCCAGAGCAATGTCATTGACGGCTCAGGATCTCTATAAATGTAGGGAGAGAATTATCTCCCTCTCTCCGGGTTTAACGTCTCCTAGGTTCCCCTGGGGGATCCTACACGGCGACAGCAAATTTTTGTCGTTTTTTATTTAACCCATATTCTTCTTTTTTCTTGAACTCGTACCACTGTCAATATTATATTTTTGCTGGTACATCCAGTCGAAAGTAAACTTAAATATAGATAAAAGTTTATCTTATCTTAATATATCTGTTTTTTAAAATTAGTCAATTACAAACTTATTTCCCACTTCAACGAGCCTGCGATACTTACGAGTCGTACGATGACTTTGTGAGATATTTTTGTGTGTCTTATTTGTGCCTTGGTAGCAATCTGTATAAAGGATGAGAACAAAGTGTGGTGAGAAGTCCAAATTTGCGCTTATATAAATTATGTATATGATTATAATAAAAAAAGGATCTATCTTTCTTTTTCTCCGTCTTTATCTCTCTACATCTCTCTCCCCTATCTCTCTTTTCTCTCTTTTTCTTTCCGTTTTTACTGTTCTTTTCCCCCTCCCCTCATCTCACTCTCCTTTATTTTTTTCTCCCTCTCTTTCCCTCTTTGTAATTCTGTCTCATTCAATTCCTTCGTAGTTTCGAACCCTAGTCTAACACGCCACTGACCTATATCACAGCTTTTGCCTGGAGTACACACAAGACAGGAGCCGTTTTCCGGATCACAGATTTCATACACACACAATGAACAGCAGGGCTGAGTGCAGTTGGGTCCCCAGAATTTTCTCGGACATACTTCTGGCTTTTCTAAAAAAAAATATCATTTGTGTATAACATGAGATGAAGAGAATTAAAGTAATAAACACGTTAATCATTTTAAAGGCAGGGCATACGTAAACCAGTTAACGCTGGAATGAAAAAGCTGAAAAAGACCACTAATTCAAAATTGAGACTAAAAAACGTCTTCTAGACGCAACAGAATTATATTGCGTAAGTTTTTTTTAAATTTTCGAATATTCTAAAACTCAGTCGCCACAAACAGCTGGTTTTGTGAACACTACTCATCCCAATACATTTTGTGTACATCCTTTTTGCTAATGTACTTACTTAGTACCTGATTCTTAAATACGCTGAATTTAAGGCCAGAGAAATGTCATTTACCCACATTTGTTAAAAATATTGTTACTTTTAACCCTTTAAAAATAACATTTTGACGTTATTTTTAACCCAAGTTCTTTTATTCTTGAACTCGTGCCACTGTCTATATTATATTTTTGCCGGTATATTCAACCGAAAGTTTACTTAAAGATAGTTTATCTTACCATAATATATCTGTTTCTGTAAAATTAGTCCATTACAAACTTAGTCAACACTTTATAGAGCCTGCAATACTTACGAGTCGTTCGCTGACTTTGTGAGATGTTTTTATGGGCCTTATTTGTACCTTTGTAGCAACCTGTATAAAGGAAGAGAGAGAAAAAAGGTTGGTGAGACGCCCAAATTTGCGCTTATATGAATTATGTATATACTAGCTGTACTGAAATAAAATGTTTTTTAAAAGTTATACTAATAGAGATGAAGCTTGGGTTTTGGGACATTGTACGAGACGCAACTAAAATGGTAAAACATAGTTATAACTATAAATAGAGATAGAAGTTTAAAGCCAATCAATAGTCTTGGTAACTCACGCTACGATATTTACAGGATTTCTTTGAAGACAACATTTCTTTTAGAGCCATTTTACCCCCTTTTTCGATGATAGTCGACGAAGGTCCATAAAGAATTTTAATTGGGTTCGAATGTTTTCAAACCCCGAAAGATCCCGATTTGATAGATCTAGTATTCAGTATATTAACCCGGACAGAGCCCCGCATGTTGAACGGAAAGAAAAAAACAAACCATGTATATTATATATATGAGTAGTAGAAGTTCATATATAACTATTTGATTGATCTCTTAGATCCATGTTTACCCCCTTTTCGATGATAGTCGAGGTAGATCCAGATAGAATTTAAACTGCGCTCGAATGTTTTTAAACCCCGAAAGATGCCCATTCGATAGATCTAGAATTCAGTATTATAACCCGGAGGGAGTCCCGCACGTAAACATATATTATATAGATCTATAAATGATAGTGTTGACATTGACTGGGTTTAAGAAGACAATAATAATTATGGTTGTAGTAACGCCAAGAAATCTTAACTATTGAAATGTTATAACCCCGACAGAGCCACGCGCCTGTTTGAACCTAGCCCGTCTTCACTTCACAACAATGGCTGCTTGATCGACGAAACAATTTCAATTTCTAAAATCTAATTAATTCTCTATGTGTCATCGTGAAAAATAAAAAAGCCAGCCTAAAGCATTCAGAAAATTCCAAGGCACCAATATATCTAAATTTCAAGTTTGTATTTGGAGTAGTTATTGCGGAGAAGACGATAATAATTTCAGCAGTTCACAAATATATAATAATATCTAATAAAAAAAAAGATCTGTCTGTCTTTCTCTATCCCTCTACATCTCTCTCCCCCTATCTCTCTTTTTCTTTCCATTTTTAATTTTCCCCCCCCCCATCCTCTCACTTTCCTCTCCTTTTTATCAGCACATCACTGACCTGTATCACAGCTTTTGCCTGGAGTACACACAAGACAGGAACCGTTTTCCGGATCACATATTTCATCTACACACAATGAACAGCAGGACCGAGTGCAGTTGGGACCCCAGAATTTGCTCGGACATACTTCTGACGTTTCTAGAAAATTATCATTTATGTATAACATGAGATAAAGAGAATGAAAGTAATACAAACGGTAATCGTTTCTAAGGCAGAGCATACGTAAACCAATTAACGCTGGAATGATGAATCTGAAAAAAGACCACTAAATCAAAATTGAGACTAAAAACGTTAATCTTCTAAACGCCACATAATTATATGCGTGCGTTTTTTCCCCCCGAATATTCTAAAACTCAGTCGTCGTAAACAGCTGATTTCGAGAACACTACTCACCGCAGTACATTCTGTGAAATTTTTTTTCTAATGGACTTACTTAGTAGCTGATTCTCAAATACGCTGAATTGAAGACGAGAGCAATCTCATTGACCCACACTTTTTTAATTTTGTGTTCTTGTTAACTTTTAAAAAATAAATTTGTTGGCGTTTTTTTCAATTTAACCCATATCCTTTTTTTCTTGAACTCGTGCCACTGTCAATATTATATTTTTGCTGGTATATCCAGTCGAAAGAATACTTAAATATAAATAACAGTTTATCTTATCTTAATATATCTGTTCTTTAAAATTAGTCGATTACAAACTTATTTCACACTTTAACGAGCCTGCGATACTTACGAGTCGTACGATGACTTTCTGAGGTGTTTTCATGGGTCTTATTTGTACCTTGGTAGCAATCTGTATGAAGAAAGAGTTTAAAAAAAGTGTTGTGAGACGCCCAAATACGCGCTTATATAAATTATACATATATCTAAAAACTCTTCAGGCGACTTGTTCTTTGCAGTTGACAGCAGGAAACGTTTTCTGTCGGTGCAGTGGGAAAAGAATTCCTTTCTTTGGTTTAGGGTTGGTCTCTTTATATATATCTGGTACTTTTCCTCTAACCACAGGTAGCACATTTTTGGCTGGTGTGTTTGGCTTCACTTGTCTTACAATTTTCCAATGTATTTGATGGTATGGTTGTTTTTTATTTAGTGTTCAAAATTAATGTGCTCGCTTAGTTTCGTGATGTGCATCTTGTGGTGTAGTTTGAATGATGATTTGTAAAGGTTTTACCTTGTTTTAAAAACATTTTCGGTTAGCCTATATAATTATGTTTCTTTCTTGTTGGTTTTTGCTCCCGTGATTGTGGTTTATAGACAACACATTTTGCCTGACAGTTGGCACTCAGGGGCCAGCTTGTTTTGATTCTGCAGTTGCAGAGTGTTGGTTCATCGTCCGCTTTTTTCTTAGCGTTAAACTCTTCTAGTAGGTTTTTGTTGTGGTTCATTATTGTTTGTTTTATGTTGCGGAGGCAACTTTAGCTGACTTTTATTGTATTTCTTTTAATATTATTTTATATAGTTTGTTGAGGAAGTGCCTGTCTATCCGGTTAATAAAGTCCATTGCGACGTTGGTTGATACGTTCATGCTAAATAGTGGGTTGCACCAAGTTATTTTACTCTTTCTGTTACCACGCATTTTGTGCGGGTTGATACGCTGTTGTCCTAGCACCTCGTTGTATTGATCGGCACGCGTTCCATTTTGAAGTAACGCAAACCAAAGCTCTCCTCTCTCTCTGTCTCTCTGTCTCTTTCTCACTGTCCCATTTTCATTCTCCTCCAAATTCGAACCCTAGTGTAACACATCACTGACCTGTATCACAGCTTTTGCCTGGGGTACACACAAGACAGGAGCCGTTTTCCGGATCACAGATTTCATCTACACACAATGAACAGCAGGGCTGAGTGCAGTTGGGACCCCAGAATTTGCTAGGACATTCTCCTGTTTTTCCCCAGAACATATCATTCACGTAGACCATGAGATGAGAAGGATGAAAGTAATCGTTATTTAAGACAGGGCATACGTAAACAAGTTAATGAATACTGAATCATTATTTTGATAAAATAGACCACTAAATCAACATTGAGAATAAAAAAAGTCAATATAGGCTAAACGGAACGATATTGCGTATATTGTTATAGATATTATAGATGAGTATATAACTGTTTGTTTTTTTAAGATAAAAAGCTTACGTTTTTAAATCTTTCAAAAATATTTCAACATTGTGTGTGCAATCCTTTAAATAATATGCATGACGTACTCTTTAATACATTTTGTTCTTCTTTTTCATACATTGTTTGAGCAATTTTTTAATAAATCTCGTGTCACTCTTTTATACATTGTGTGCATTTTTAATTAAAATATTTGTGTGCATTCTTACATATATTGTGTGTATACTCTTTTATACTTTGTATGACGTGCACTCTTTTATTACTTATTTCAACCGGACTTACTTAGTATTCAAATGGCCAGAATTAAAGTGTAGAGTCATGTCAATGAGATACCCTCATTCTAATAGTTCCTGTTAATTTTTTTCATATTTTTTAAACTTTTTGCAGTTTTTTGTTACCCTAATTCTTATAATTCTCAACCTCGCGCTACTGTTAATATCATTTTCTATTGTTGCTGGTGTATCCAACAAAAAAGCTCCAGTATGAAAGTTTATCTCATCTGTGTCTTACAAAAACTAGTAAATTAAATAAACTCTTTAATAAGACCGTGATACTTACGAGCCTCAGGGTAATTTTCTGAGTCGTTTTTATGAGTTTTATTTCTGCCCTGGTAGCAATCTATCAGAAGGATCAGATAAAATAAAGTATGGTAAGACAACCAGTTACGCACTCATATACATATAATACTCTTTGAAAGCCCGCGAATTCGAGGGATCAAAAACTTAAATCAATACTAATTCTATTACAAACAGTGCCACTTACTCTAAAACAGTATACCACTAATGGTAACATAAGGTACACCCCTGCCGCTAATATGTCCTCATTTACACCAAGTGATGCGGATGCGAAAGCTGAATTGTTACTTCGAATGTTATTTATAGTCATTATAAATACGAGGGGTGTTCATTATGTCCTTAGCTTGACCTTGAAGCAGTTGTACTAGAGTAAAGAAATTTTGTGGGTAGCTAGATCATCTATGTTGAACACGGCATGCAAAATTTGGGGAAAATCGGAATTTTTTTTCTGCACCTTTTAGCGCATCAAGTAAAACAACCCCTAGGAAGTTGTCATTTGTTGTTTACAAATTGTCTGCCATGGAGGCCGTTGAATATCGCTCTGTCATCAAATTCCTTCACTTAAAAGGACAAACCCCCACGGAAATTCATCAACAGATGGTAGAAGTTTATGCTGAAAAGTGCCCTAACTACAGTACGGTGACTCATTGGGTGAGAAAGTTCAAATCTGGCTTTTTGTCAGTGATGGATGAACCTCGCGAAGGCCGGCCAACATCTGTTGTGACTGAGAAAAACGTGTCCACTGTGGAGGGACTAGTAAAGCAGGACAGGCGAATAACAGTCAAACAGTTAGCAAGTGAAACCAGGATCAGCGTAGGTTCAGTTGAAAAGATTCTTCATGATCACCTCAATCTGAACAAGGTCTCAGCTCGATGGGTACCAAGGTTATTGACCGCTGATCAGAAGAAAGAGAGGGCTGATTGTTGCAAACATCTTCTTCGGTTAGAAGCAAATGACGACTTGTTCTTTCAGAAAATTGTAACCATGGATGAGACTTGGATCTATCAATTCGATCCAGAGCCGAAAAACGCGTCTATGCAATGGAAAAGACCCTCATCGCCCCCACCAAAGAAAGCAAAGGTCACACAATCAAGTGGCAAGGTCATGCTGTCTTGTTTCTGGGACTGTGAGGGCATCATAATGACTGACTACATGGAAAAGGGGAAAACAATCACTGGAGAGTATTATTCAGGGTTGCTAAAAAGACTGAGATCTGAATTAGTAAGAAGAAGACGGGGAAAGCTTCGAAACGGAGTCCTGCTTTTGCATGATAACGCTCCTGCTCATCGAGCACGACAAGCCGTTGAGACAGCTGATCAGTGTGGCTATGAAATTCTTCCCCATCCACCATATTCACCGGATTTAGCTCCATCAGACTTCTGTCTGTTCCCAAACCTTAAGAAATCCATAAAAGGGCGCCGTTTTGAAGACATTGAAGATGCGATTTCTGCTGTGGAAGAGTGGTTTCAAGCGCAAAATGACACGTTTTACTCTCAAGGACTTTTGAAGGTCAAGGACAGGTGGCAGAAATGTGTAACTATGCAGGGTGACTATGTAGAGAAATAAATGTAAGTGTGCCAAATTTTAAGTCTCTGGGTTTATTCCTTCATTGTCATGCTAAGAACATAGTGAACACCCCTCGTATATTCTATTACAAACAGTGCCACTTACTCTAAAACAGTATACCACTAATGGTAACATAAGGTACACTCCTGCCGCTAATATGTCCTCATTTACACCAAGTGATGCGGATGCGAAAGCTGAATTGTTACTTCGAATGTTATTTCGGACAATATTGTCTAGATTGTGCAGTATTCCCCCAAAACAGCTGGTGTAAAGGTTCCGGCAAAGTTTGCAAGGGTGGTAACCTAACTTGACCATTGGCACAGGATAGTGAGGACGTTTTGTGGGCCATAGTTTTGAGTCACAATATTGGCATGTCTTTATCATTTGCCCCATGCCATGGGCAAAAATATTGATATTGCCATTGTTTGGACCACTTGGTGGTGTAAGCGTAAAAGCTGCCTGACTGATGTGAGGTGGAGACGGTAGTGGTGATATAGATTTAATCGTGTGGGACTATCTGCTTCTTGTGGTGGTGTAGCAGATCTAAAGCTAGGTCTACGTTGTGGAGATCTAGATTTATGTCCGTTTTCAATTTTTCTGAAATCTAGATCTAGATCTAGATATAGATTTCAACCAATACCAGTAAGCCTATATATGGATAGTTGATCAGGCGGTGTGTGTGTGATTGTATGGTTGAGGGGATTTGATTTGTATTGAGTGTTGCTGCTAAATATCTGGATCGTCTTAAATGACGTGTCTTTTTCTGACCTACCATCATAGTTGATCTAATCTTGATCTAGATCTTCCACAATTATATTTCGCCCATGTTGAGTCATGCTTCTAGGTAAAAAAAAATGCATATCTCGATTCTAGACAATTCCTGAGTCAGTTGTCTTTGCTTAAAGTGAATGGGTAAATCTGCACTGGTAAACTTATTAGAGTTATCGCTTTCAAGTGAAAAAGTGCACATCGTTTTTTCCCTAAACGCGCTACTTTTACAAAAGGGATGAGATTGGTCTTATATAAAGATAGACTTTTGCGGGAGGAGTACATTGAATTTTTATATAAAATCCAAGGTCTAATAAAACATTGCTTTGAAAAAAGTGGTGGTCAGCATATCCATAATCTGATGTATAGTGGTTCATAAAATTTTTTTGGTAATTTTCAAGTGATGGAGTAAGTCTGTAGAGATGGGCACTAAATTTTTTATATATAGATAGGTCGCGCTTTACATAATATTATGTATCATCAAAAACCAGCAAATCACAATAATAATAAACTATAACCATGAATATCTAATTAAGCACTTATATCAACAAAAACCAGCAAATCACAATACATGTAATAATCAACTGTAACCATGAGTTACTAATTAAGCCCTTTTAATCAACAATAACTAGCAAATCACAATACATGTAGTAATCAACTGTAACCATGAGCTACTAATTAAGCTCTTATATCAACAATAACCAGCAAATCACAGTACATGTAATAATCAACTGTAACCATGAGTACTAATTAAGCTCTTATATCAACAATAACCAGCAAATCACAGTACATGTAATAATCAACTGTAACCATGAGTTACTAATTAAGCCCTTTTAATCAACAATAACCAGCAAATCACAGTACATGTAATAATCAACTGTAACCATGAGCTACTAATTAAGCTCTTATATCAACAATAACCAGCAAATCACAGTACATGTAATAATCAACTGTAACCATGAGTTACTAATTAAGCCCTTTTAATCAACAATAACCAGCAAATCACAGTACATGTAATAATCAACTGTAACCATGAAATCAACAATAACCAGCAAATCACAATACATGTAATAATCAACTGTAACCATGAGTTACTAATTAAGCCCTTTTAATCAACAATAACCAGCAAATCACAGTACATGTAATAATCAACTGTAACCATGAGTTACTAATTAAGCTCTTTTAATCAACAATAACCAGCAAATCACAGTACATGTAATAATCAACTGTAACCATGAGTTACTAATTAAGCTCTTTTAATCAACAATAACCAGCAAATCACAGTACATGTAATAATCAACTGTAACCATGAGTTACTAATTAAGCCCTTTTAATCAACAATAACCAGCAAAGCACAGTAATAATCAACTGTAACCCGCAAATCCAAAACATAAATGTGACTCTGTTTGTCTTTCTCTCCGGCTTTTTTTTTCTCTCCATCTCTTCACCTATCTGTCTCTCTTCTCTCTCTCTATCCCTCCCTCTCTCTCTCTCTCTCTCTCTCTCTCTCTCTCTCTCTCTCCTAGTTTCGAACCCTAGTCTAACACGCCACTGACCTGTATCACAGCTTTTGCCTGGAGGACACACAAGACAGGAGCCGTTTTCCGGATCACAGATTTCATCTACACACAATGAACAGCAGGGCTGAGTGCAGTTGGGACCCCAGAATTTGCTCGGACATTCTCCTGTGTATTTTTTTCATATGTAGAGAATGAAAATGGGGATGATAATAGTAACAAAAACGTTGGTCGTTCTTTAAAGCAGGTGATACCGGAACCAGGCATTGTTGCGATGATTTAAAATGCCTAAGTCTAAATCGTTGCTTGGCAATCTCTGTATCTATAATGGTTCTAAAACAGCAAAATAGCAGCGTTTACTGTGGCAATATATTAAAACAGGAGCATAAAACGTAAGCTTAAATATAAACATTTATTTGTCTACAAAAACTCATTAACAAACTATATCGCGCTCTGATTAAGACCTAGAAATCTCGAGGCCTTCTACCTCATTCCAAAACATTTCAGATTCTTCCAGCTCTAAAAGTACTGATGAACTTCATCCTTCTTTTCTAAGCACCACCCGAATTTAAAGGTATTAACGAATTGTACATACAAATTAAATTTTGACGTTTCTTTGTTTACCCTAATTCTTTTAAGTCGTGCCTCTGTTGATATTGTTATTATTGCCGGTATATCCAATCAAAAGTTCCCTTACGGGTGAACGAATGTTTATCCTAACTTATCTTATAGTATATTCTTTTAACGTATCTGTTTCTGAAAAAAAAAACTATTTAACAACTTAGTCATTATTTCAACGAGACTGTGATACTTACGAGTCGCACGGTGACTATCTGATTTGTTTTTATGAGTCGTATTTGTCTCTTGGTAGCAATCTATATAACGGATGAGAAAAAAGTGTGGCAAGACGCCTAGTTACGCGCTTACATATATAAAAAAAACCCCGATCAAATCACAATAATAAACAACTATAACCATGAGTGCCTAGTTAAGAGCGTATATAAACAACAACCAGCAAATCGCAATAATTAAAAACTTTGACCCTGATTACCCAGTTACACGTTTAGTTTTATTAAAGTACATCTTTCTCTCTCTACCTCTTTATCTCTCTCACTCTCTCTTTCTAAGTTTCGAGAGCCTTACTCATACTTGTCTTTCTGTGTGTCTTAATTTTGTGTCTCTGCCTGGTTCTTTTTTGTTTTCTGCTTCCCTCTCTGTTTCTCCCCCACTCTCTCTCTCTTCATTTCGGTTTCGAACCCCAGCCTACCACATCAGTGACTATGTATCCCTGTCTGGCTTTATTCCTCTTCACCTCTCTCTCACTTTCTCTTATCCTTTTTCTCTTCCTTTATTTTTTTCTCCCTAACTCTCTCCATATCTCTTCACTCTCTCTCTCTCTCTCTCTCTCTCTCTCTCTCTCTCTCTCTCCCAGTTTCGAACCCTAGTCTAACACGCCACTGACCTGTATCACAGCTTTTGCCCGGAGTACACACAAGACAGGAGCCGTTTTCCGGATCACAGATTTCACCTACACACAATGAACAGCAGGGCTGAGTGCAGTTGGGTCCCCAGAATTTGTTCGGACATTCTCCTGTTTTTTTAACCCAAAAATATCACATGTAGACAATGAGATTGTGCAGAATAATAGTAATACAAAAAAGATGGTCATTCTTCAAAGCAGGTCATACGGGGACCAGGAAACGTTGCGGTGATAATACGAATTAATCATTTTTATGTAAAGACCACTAAAAAGGAGGCTTAAAACGTCAATCGTCCAAATTCGAGGGAATTATATCGCGTACATATGAAGGGTAAGTATAGAAATTTATTTAAAAGATAAAAATCTATAGGTTCAAAATAATTAAAATTGTATATTTCTCATTGGTTCAAACATATACAGTTTTGAAAAAAAAAACACCTTTGAAATGGAATGTAGATATTCGTTTAACAGATAAAAGTCATATTCTATCTATATTAGTTCAAAATAATATTATATGCATTTCGGAAAAATAACCCACTAAAAATAGATTGCATATATTTATTTAAAAAATAAAAAAAACTACTTTTCAAATCTGAAAAAGAAATTGTTTTTATTTTACTGGTTTAAACCATATACATTTTGGAAACCCTAAAAAATAGTGTGATTTTTTGTAACATTGGTGCAAAATAATTCGGACACTGTTGAGTTACTGTGAGGCAGTGAACGGTTAAACAACATTGTGGCGATGCTTTGATAAAGTCGGGTCAATTTGAAATGCCTATCTGTTGATTCAAAATGACTCGGATATAATATTTCGTCAACATTAACGAAAAAATGAATATTAGAAAGCCTTTGTAGGACCGTAACAATTAAACTCCATTTTTAAACACCTTGTCTGGGAGTTAGGAATATAATTTAAAATGTCTAGATCTAAATGATCACTTGGCAATCTGTCTGTATCTATAACGGTTTTAAAAACAGCAAAGTAACAGCGTTTACTGTGGCAAGATGTTAAAACAGCTCAAATATAAACGTTTCTCTCTCTACAGAAACTGTTTAACAATCTATACCTTGCTCTGCTCTTATTTACGCAACACGCTGATCTAGAAATCTCAAGACCTTGCTTCATTCTAGAACACTACATATTCTTTCAGCTCTAAAAGTACTAACATTATTCTTTCCTCTCTTCTAAGCCCCAACCGACTTTAACGGTATTTTCGAATTTTATAAAATCTTTGTTTTTTAATTGTTGAAGTTTCTTTGTTTACCCTAATTCTTTTCATTCTGTAACTCGTGTCACTGTTAATGTTACTATTATTGCTGGTATATCCAACCGAACGTTCCCATATGGGTGAATGAATGCTGATCTTATCTTATTTTATAATATATAATCGTCACCTATCTATTTCTGAAAAATTGCTCAATTAAAACTTAGTCATCACATTAACGAGACTGTGATACTTACGAGTCGCACGGTGACTTTCTGATTTGTTTTCATGAGTCTCATTTATGTCTTGGTAGCAATCTATATGAATGACGAGAAAAAAAAAAGGTATGGTAAGACACCCATCCCAATAATGAACAACTATAACCATGAATGCTCAGTTAAGCGCGTATATAAACAACAACCAGCAAATCGCAATAATAAAAATCTTTGACCCCGATTACCCAGTTACACGTTTAGTTTTATTAAATTACTTTTTCTCTCTCTACCTCTTTATCTCTCTCTCTCTCTCTCTCTCTCTCTCTCTCTCTCTCTCTCTCGCTGTCTTTTTGTGTGTCTTCCTTTTTGTCTCTGCCTGGTTTTTTTGTTTGTTTTCTCTCTCCCTCTCTGTTTCTCCCCCACTCTCTCTCTCCATATCGGTTTCGAACCCCAGCCTAACACATCACTGACTCTGTCTCCCTGTCCGGCTTTATTTCTCTTTACCTCTCTCTCCCTTTCTCTTATCCTTTTTCTCTTCCTTTCCCCCTCCCCTTTATCTCCTCTCTCATTTATTCTTTTCTCCCTTACTCTCTCCATATCTCTCCACTCTCTCTCTCTCTTTTTTATTCTCTCCCATTTTCGAACCCTAGTCTTACACACACATCACTGACCTGTATCACAGCTTTTGCCTGGAGTACACACAAGACAGGAGCCGTTTTCCGGATCACAGATTTCATCTACACACAATGAACAGCAGGGCTGAGTGCAGTTGGGACCCCAAAACTTGCTCTGACATTCTCCTGTTTTTCTCAGAAAATATCATTTTTGCAGGCAATGAGATGAGGAGGATGAAAGTTATGAACACGGTAATCGTTCTTTAAGACAGGGCATACGTAAACCAATTAACGTTATGATGATTAATACCGAACGATTAATTAAATTAAAAAAAAAAACGACAATCGTCTAAACTCAATGAAATTACATTGCTGTTATATAGATTCTATTATATAGATGAGTATAGAAAGGTAAAAAGCCAAATTTTCATAATAACATAACTCGGATAAAATATCTCGTCACCGTTTACGAATTAATACTAGAAAACCTTTGTAGAAACGTAACAGTTAAACTGTAATTCTAAACACCCTGTCTGAGGGTTAATAATACCCTGTCTGAGGGTTAAACTAATACTTGGCAGTCTATCTATGTCTATAATGGATCCAACCAATAGCAAATAACAGCGTCACTGCGGCAAGATGGTAAAACACGAGTATAAAACGAAAGTGCATCTGTTTCTACTTTTCGTGTGTACTCTCTTATTCATTTTTGTGCGCTCTTATACAAAATATGTTTGCTTTTCTATATATTGTGTTGCACTCTTTTGTGCACTGTGCACGTTCTGTGTATTTTTTTCAACATATTTTGTTTGCTGTATTTTTATTGTGTGGCCAATATTTATAAGGTTAAGTGCTCTTTTGTACATTGTGTGTCAACTTGTCTACATATTGTGTGTGCACTGTTGTATACATTGTATAATCTTTGTTTGACTTTGTTCGTTCAGTCACTTTATACATTGTGTGTGCTCTTTATACATTGTTTGTGCTCTTTTATACATTGTTTGTGCTCTTTTATACATTGTTTGTGCTGCTTTATACGTTGTTTGTGCATATATTTTTTTAAATCGTCAGTGCATTCATATATATAATATGTGCATGGCTTACTCTTTTCTACATTGTATGTGCTTTCTTTTATACACTGTTTGTGATTTTTTTTTAACATTTTCGTGCAGTCTTTAATACATTGTTTCACTCTTTTATACATTGTGTGGTCACACTTTTATACATTGTTCGCATTTTTTAATGGTTTGTGTGCAAAAAACATGTTGTGTGCATTTTCTAAACATTGTGTGTCTACTCTTTCATACTTTGTATGAGCTGCACTATTATTTATTCGGTACAACTTTTTTGTTTCTACTGGACTTACTCAGTAACTGCTACTCAAATTTAAGATAAGAGCCATGTCATTGGAATACCCTTTTCCTAACAGAGCTTTGTCCTGTTTACGTTTTTTTTTGCTGGCGTTTAAATCCTTTTATTCTTGAAATCGTGCCACTAATAATTCTACTGTTGTTGCTGGTATATCCTACGGAAATGTCCTTATGGATAAATGAAAGTTTAGTTTATCTCATATTATCTAACTTGTCGTTTTTGCAAAGTTAGTCAATAAAAAAAAATACTTAGTCAACACTTAACGACATTGTGATACTTATGAACCCTACGGTGACTTTCTGAGCTGTTGTCATTGGTCTTGTTGTTGTCTTGGTAGCAATCTGTGTACAGAGGAAAATAAAATAAAGTAATGGAAAGAGGCCCAGTGACACACTGTTCAATACCAACAATAAATAGCAAATCCCAAAAAAAAATTTAACTATAAGTGACTAGTTACACACATATATCAACATTAACAATAAAATCTCAAATCCCAATAATAAACAACTGTAACCATGAGTACTAGCTACACACCTATATCAACATTAACAAGCAAATCCCAATAATAAACAATTGTAACCATGAGTACTAGCTACACACCTATATCAACATTAACAATAAAATCACAAAAATAAACAACTGTAACCATGAGTGACTAGTTACACACCTATATCAACAATAACAAGCAAATTCCAAAAATAAACGACTGTAACCATGAGTGACTAGTTACACACCTATATCAACATTAACAATAACAAGCAAATTCCAAAAATAAACGACTGTAACCACGAGTGACTAGTTACACACCTATATCAACATTAACAATAACAAGCAAATTCCAATAATAAACGACTGTAACCATGAGTGACTAGTTACATACCTATATCAACAATAACAAGCAAACCCCAATAATAAACGACTGTAACCTTGAGTGACTAGTTACACGCCTATATCAACATTAAGAATAACAAGCAAATCCCAATAATAAACGACTGTAACCACGAGTAACTAGTTACACACGTATATCAACATTAACAATAACAAACAAATCCCAAAAATAAACAACTGTAACCATGAGTGACTAGTGACACACCTATATCAAAATTAACAAGCAAATTCCAAAAACAAACAACTGTAAGCATAAGTACTAGCTACACACCTATATCAACATTAAAAATAAAATCCCAAAAATAAACAACTGTAACCATGAGTGACTAGTGACACACCTATATCAACATTAACAAGCAAGTCCCAATAATAAACGACTGTAACCATGAGTGACTAGTGACACACCTATATCAACATTAACAAGCAAATCCCAAAAATAAACGACTGTAACCTAGAGCGACTAGTTACACACATATCAACATTAACAATAACAAACAAATACGAGTAATAAAAAAACTGTAACCATGAGTGACTAGTTACACACCTATATCAACATTAACAAGCAAATCTCATATCCCAATAATAAACAACTGTAACCACGAGTGATTAGTTACACACCTATATCAAAATTAACAGGCACATCCTAATAATAAACGACTGTAACCATGAGTGACTAGTTACACACCTATATAAACATTAAAAAAAAATCTCAATAATAAACAACTGTAACCATGAGTGACTAGTTACATACCTATATCAACATTAACAATAACAAGCAAATTCCAATAATAAACGACTGTAACAATTAGTGAATAATTACACATATACATCAACAATAAATAGCAAATCCCCCCAAAAAAAACAAAACAATTGTAACCATGTGTGACTAGTTACACACCAATATCAACATTAACAAGCAAATTCCAATGATAAACAACTGTAACCATAAGTGATTAGTTACGCCCTTATATAAACAATAACCAGCAAACCCCAATCATAAAAAATGGTGACCCTGATTACCTAGTTACACGTTTGATTTTTATTGAATTACACCTGACCCCCCCCCCCCTTTTTTTTTCGCGCCGCCAGGGCGGCTTGGCTGAAGTGGTAGAGCATTAATTGTTTCACCATTAGCAGGTTCTAAATCCACGGTCCAGCCGTGTCTAGTGTGTGGTAGCACACATCATTGTCAGACACCAGTCTTGGTACCCGTCCACAATACAGTCCATATGGTACTGTATTATTTTGGACATAAACTTTTTCCCATCCCGCCGCACACACGTTTTGTTTGGTTGACGTGCTATTGTGCTAGTACCTCTTTGTATTGATCTGCACGCCTTCCATTTTGAAATGTTACAAACCAAAACTTTTACATTTCATAATTAATTCTTTAAGCAAAAAATCATGCGTTGAGAAAAGGTAATGCGACTGAATAAAATCATTATGTCCCCAACAGTGCAACGTCTGGCGCCTTCCCCAATCAAACCCGTCCTTTTGGCTTGTTCAATTGAGTTGGTTTAACGTCCAACATCGGCACTATATAGGCTATATTGTGGACGGGCGCCAAAACTGATGTCTGACAATTTAAGTGCTGCCACACACGAGACAGGGCGGGGATACCATGACTCTTGTCTCAGCCGGTCACATTAAAGTGACACCGACTCAACCAGTAGGGAGCGCAATCGCCAAGGC